>JAEMPF020024819.1:0-10409 GCA_022496165.2 Catalaphyllia jardinei | reverse complement strand
GGACGGTACCACCTTGTGTTGAAGACGCGTGTGAGAACTCAGAGCTTGACTTGGATCGTTGTCGATGCGTCAGAGATGGTGGATCATTCGATGTTACTTGTGATCTTTCTATAGCTCAATTCAACACTATTAATGGTGAAACCTTTGCTGATGAGACTGAAAATGTTCAAAACGCCAATAGAAAAAAGCGCGATCTCAGTTATAGCGATGAGAAAATTTATCTTTACGACGACGGAGAAGCAGAAGGTAGTACTTTCTTCGCACACAGGAAGCGGCGTGGCATAGACATGATAATGTCCTTAGAAAACGCTACTGACTACTGTAGAAAAAGTATCTTGAACACGAAAGCAGCTCAAGTATGTCTGGAAATTTCTGGTGTTAACGCAAGCAGCGCCATACAGTCTTGCGCGGCGGATTTGCAGGTGGGTATTTGCAATGAATATCAGTCACGTTTCCATGCAGCCAATCCGTTTTCGTTTTTGTTTTTAATTTATGCTGGATGGCTAATCTGGCAAGTGCTGTTACAATTGGCTATAGATATCCCCCATTTGTAAACGGTATTGTCAATATTTGAAAGGGAAAAATTTTCGATGCTTTTTTATTTTGTCTGATTATGGATAATTTCTAATGGAAAAGTCTAAAGCGCGAGGAAAGGGTAGCACTGAAAACTGACAGTCTGTGCATCCAAACTGAGACCAAGGAAAACATTTTTTAGTATCACTTTTGCAACTGAATGGTGCGACCTTACACTTTGTAATTACCAATTTCCTTGTGACAAGATACCCACATTCTTTTTAGTATTTCAGGTTCAAATAAAATTACCTTTCTCTCATTACAGATAACTGGTGACCTAGAATGGGTAGACTCGGCGTTTGAAAGCTTCAAGTCGAACTGTGCTTTCCATGCCGTAAGGAACTATTCTGCCTACGAAATAGACGACCAACGAAATATCGTCCCTCCAGTAAAGATTTCCCAGAACCTGTGCCCAAACGATTGTAGCTTTAATGGTAACTGCACGAATGGGACTTGTGTTTGCAATGAAGGGTTTGTCTCTGCTGACTGCTCTATGAGATTTGACGAGATTCCGAAACTCTTTAGGTAGGCTTATGTTGCACTTTTTGACGGGCTATTTTTTTGAGTGAGAAACGGGTACATCTGATACTAGTACATACTCGCTTTCTCAAAAAATGTCTCTGTTTTCTTTTTCTCGCGAGAGGACGGAATGGTAGTTTGGATGTTCATTGGAATGTACAAAAGAGGGAAAAGTAGAAAAGAGGTCAAACTTTCGCTAGTTGCCATAAATGTTTGGGACTTCAAAGCAACGATTGCCTAATATTCTTTTAAAATTTATGTATTTGTAGTTTAGCCTTATTACTTAGTTCTGCATGATAACTTTTATCGACAATTTTAAACCTTAGATTTTGTGTCTTTCTGAACGTGCTTAAATTGAAAAAAGAAAAAAAAAAATGAAAGAAAGTGAATTTTGTTGATTTTTTTCCTGGTGTACATTGGAGATGGCTTAACCATTTTTCACCAAAATTCGAAATGTCGGTTCTTTTAAGGAACGCTCTTGAAAATCCAGTCATCTTAATACCTTTGTCTCTTTTTCTGTTACCCTGTGCATGGCCCTGTTAATAACCAAGTCTTATAAGAAAACGTGTTTTGTGTCTGAAAGTGACATTACTTCGATATATGTTGAATTGTATACTATTTTTATGAAATATAGAATATTAGACAGTGGACTCTGTGACATCCGCGATAGACCCTGCTTAAAGACTGTTGTCTTTGGAGAACATTTCCTAGACTCGGAAAACCTGACATGCCATATAAGAGAAAGAAAGGTTAGTATAAATTTCTTGAGACATCAAAAATAACAACACCGTCTCAAAGATATGCTCTTCACGGAGAACATCTCTCAAGCTTCAACTAGAACGAGAAGATCCTGAAGACATGCCTTTCAAGATAGAAATAATAAATGGAAGCCCATCCGAAGCAACATTAACCCAAAGCAGCGTTCTCTTGTGGACCGCTATGGCCTTTAATTCGACGGAATTCTTCTTCAGAGCTACTGACGAGTGTAGTGCTTCATCAATATTCAATATGACTATACATATTTTGTCGTGTCCTTGTGTCAATGACGGAATTTGTATACCTGATGCTGAATATCCCCGTGGCTTAGGGATGTACGTTTGCAGCTGTCAACCGGGCTACCAGGGGCAATATTGCGAAGAAGAAATTGACGAGTGTCTGTCATCTCCATGTATCAATGGTAATCACTTATTTCCTTCTTTACCTTTTTTTTTTTTTTTTTTTTTCATTTTATGCATCATCCAGTTATGGCCAACCTTAAGCAAAACTTATTCGATGTGTTTTCCTTTCGCACTTGAATAAGAAGAAGTTAATGACTGTTTGGGGCGAGATTTTTTTTTTTTTTCTTTATTCAAAGGGGGGCTCACACCATGTCAAAGTAAGGGTGCTCACCAGATTTTCATGTCACTTTCGCCACCCGTTATAGGTTGTTTGCTTTAAAAAGGCTTACAAAACGGGGGATGACGAACACCTAGCTACGCCCTTGTTCAGCATGAAAGTTCTTTATGTAATCTTAGATACAGGGCCCCTGTGGAGACCAACCTTAGAGCTGAATGGGCTACCCCTATGTAAATAAAATTTTACTTTACTTTACCTTTACTTTAGCAGTATTGTTATAGTTTAGCATTATGCTGTTGTGTTCGTCCTATGTCTATTTATTGATATTTGGTACTTCTCCGAATGTATTTTGCCAGGTACGTGTAAAGATGGCATAAACAATTACACCTGCCAGTGTGAAAGCGGATTCCATGAATTCAACTGCGAGCAAGAGATTAACGAGTGTCTTTCGTTTCCTTGTATTAACGGTAATGAAACAGGTCCCATGCAGTCTTCTAGGAAGATAGTTCTTAATTCTGCGCGTTGTATTTTACCCTTTAAGTTTTAGCTACACTCTGTATTGTTCGGTAAGAAAATCATCAAAATGTTATTTTATTTCTTTTTTTCGCATTCAGCAGCCAATAGCATGATTTTGAAAGGCAGTGACAAAATCGTAGAGGAATAATATATTTTGTGAAAATTAGGGGTAATAAAAAGCGTCACTCGATTCCTGTATTTACATACCAACTGACAACGTATTGACGGATCAGGTTATTCTAAACTATTATACCATTTTTTTTGCGTGGTAAATCGACCTGCTCTTGTCATAAAAAATACCGTTTATTAAAGTAATCAGGCTCCATCTTAACCCACTCGTTGAAACTTACTTTGTAAGGTACTTGCGTTGATAAAGTCGATGGGTTTGACTGTTTCTGCCAAGCAGGATTCAGTGGCGTGCGATGCGATGTGGACATAAATGACTGTCTTCCAGTCTCGTGTGGCAATGGTAAGAATTGTTTACTCTCACATTTTTAACCAATTAACAAATTAAACATCGCCTTGAAAATAGCACCCTTTACTCGATTTCTCTTCTAGCATTTAAATTGTCAATGACGGACAGGGAGAAAAATCTGCGCTGAATTTCAACATCCAACATTCCAACATTTTCTGCAACCATATTTGAACTCTATGACTTTCCCCAGCAACCTTGTTAAAACATGGCTTACTGTTGACATCCATCCAGTTTTTACATCATTACTATACTGTAAAAAACGCATGCAGGTTTACCATTGGTTTCTGTTAAAGAATGGTTACCACGCCATCATGATCTGCTGTTCTTTAGGTTATACCTCATAGGGTCGAAGTGTCCTCTCGTATATGGGAATAAATCCTTCCTTTATTCAGCCACATATTCAAGACCTATGTAAAGCAAGGTCACAAGTCTTTAGCCTTAAAAAAAAGTAGGAAGGTCTTTGTGATGTATTTTCTTCGGGTAAACTGCATTTAATCTTTTTTTCTCTATTTAGGGACGTGTATTGATCACGTGAACAACTACAGTTGTATATGTAATGCAGGTTTTAGGGGTCGACACTGTGAAGTTGTCAATACACATTGCAGCAATGATTCCTGCTACCCCGAAGTATCCTGTACTGAGAAACACAACAAAATCTCTTGCGGTGCTTGTCCATCTGGCTTTACGGGTGACGGAAAAAACTGCAAAGGTAGTAACCATTTCATATTATAAGAAAATGGTAAACCATTTTGCATCGTCCCGTCTTCTGTATCCAGATTGAGCAAATTGAAGATTCTGCAGGACGATATCAGAAAATAAACATAATTATGGTTTACAGATGTAAAAACAGGATTGGCAACGAAGAATTTACATGGCCTCGGTTTACAAGTTTGTTAATAGTCTGTATTTTATGTATCAAGCAGCGACTGACGTTTAACCTTGAAACTAATAATACATGTTCAACTAGTTCTGAGATGTTTAAAAATAATCAAGAAAGAAAGAAAGAAATTACAGTCGAACCTCTGATTCCGACCACTTCTCGTGAGCGATCCCCTCTCCTCAGCGACCAGTTGTCTAACTCAAAGCACTATACTTGGCACTCCTTTTAAGCGTAAATAAAACGATTGAAGCACAGGATAGGTCTCTGCAGTTACCATACACTAATGAGGCAAAACTCATAATCTACCACCTCTCTTAGACCACCACCCAGCCTTGGAACTTTTGGGTGGTCGCTTACGGGAGGTATTGCGGGTTTTCACATGACGTCACGAAAATTCAAACTTCAAAGCTATTAATCCTACTAAGATTTAACTTTCATGATGTATAAGAGCAGCTGAAAAGTAGTATTCATACACATTTTCGCTCCGATTGGGTTCTTGGTTTTGTGATAGACCACGCTTGAATTTGTAAGCTTTTGCGTGACGCGGCATTTACATGACGACCAAAAGAGCTGTCATTTTTGTTAAAAAAGTGACTTATTTCAGGGAATTTGGCTATCTGAACAGTTCATGTATCAGAAAAAGTATTATTTTTAATGTTTTTGAGTTCCTCGAGAGATAAATTTACCCTTTTGCAGCAAAACTCAGTGACAGGTATTTTTCTTGATTTCCCGCCGCCATGTTGGTGCCCATGTAGATGGGCACCAACATGGCGTCTCCATACAAATCACTGTAAATTTGGGTAAAACATTTCTCCGCATACCTCGCTTAAGAAAAATTGCTCTGACCTGAATCTTGGCGAGAGTCTTTGCATATTTACGTTCTCAATTTTTCCAGATTCTGATTCTATCTTGATATAGCGTGACCCTGAAAACCTGCAATTGAAATTAACGCTTAATCGTGACCTATTACAAAATACAAAGGAAAAACACTAATACATTTGCATATAGTTGGCGTTTTTCCCTCTACAGCGCGCCCATTCATTGGCTAGTTCATAGTCACATGACATCTAACAATTAAAACCTACAAAAAAATCAGTTGCCTTTTCTTGGCTTACAATATTCATTATGGATTTACCATGTTAACTAGACATCGACGACTGTGTAAATCATACATGTGGCAATGGTGGATCGTGTGTAGATGGTATCAACAATTACTCCTGTAATTGCCTGTTTACTGGAGATTATTGTGAGACAGGTAGGTTCTTACAATTGGAAAAGTAGCTAAAAGTGTCACAAAAATATTGATATATAGTTGGCCTTTCTACATCTACAGCGCGCCCATTCATTGGCTAGTTTATAGTCATATAACATCTAACAATGAACCTGTTTAACGCCAAATACCACGATGGGACAATACGACAACTATGACGTCAAACGGGAAACAATCAATTCTCTGTTACACGTGAATGCTGACCACTGTTGCACGTGATCAGAATTACGTGATATTACAAATCATTCAATGACTGCTCCTTTGGAGAGCAGTAAACATTGTTTACTTCGAATCTCGATGTTTCCCTAAACAGAATTCCCTGTTCCCCTCGGGATCAGCCATCAAGTGCGTGAATTCAAGATGACTGGATATTGGTTGGGTTTTTTTCCATGTTTATGGATCGAGACGGAGTCAAGGTCCACAGACATGCCAAAAAGGATAAAGCCAATTAAATGGGGAAAAGAAAAAGAATTCGATTTCCTGCGGGACACAGAGGTTGCCCGCTCACATAGTTAGTCATGTAATAATAAAGGGTAGTATCAGTAGGTTCTCTCGTTTAAGAAAAGGTGACAAAGGAGTTTTACATTCCAGAACCAATTGCTATTTGAGAAAAGTTGCATTAGTGTAGAAAGTATTTCAGTATTTCAGAAAGATAATTAGCGGAAAATTCAGAACAATAAAAGCATGAGACTGAGTTTTCAGTTGCCTATTCGATCGAATAATAGAAAGATATACAAGAAGACAGACAGACTGATACAGACAGAAAAACAAGAAAGACACACAGGAAGTCAGACAGAAGAGTAGAGAGACAGCAGGAAAGTACAGGATTAGCTCTAAGGTAACATTGCATAGACCGACAGACAGTCATAATGAGAAATGGGTAGATGACACTCAGAATGACACATACAAACAGACATAACATGATAAACAGGTAGAGAGCCTATCGTCATTCGATCTGTTTGAACACTTGTGACGACCTAAAGGGTTTATAACGTAGACAACCTACATATCAAGAAAAAAGATCCAATAAAGACATTGCACACGCTTGTTATCCTCATTTTATCTCGTTAATTCCATTTGCAGACATTGACGACTGTGTTAACCACGCGTGCAGTAATGGGGGATCATGCTAAGATGACACAAACAGTTACTACTGTGATTGCTTAGAAGGGTTTACAGGAGACCTCTGTGAAACAAGTAAATGTATATTTTTTGCATTGTTCTCAGTGATGTAAAGCAAGGGTGTTAAATTCGATGTCAAGGAATGCAGCCTGTTTATACTAGTTTAGGCAACAAAAAATGAGCAAAATTTACTTATTTCTAAAGTTAGCGAGCACGTCAAAAGTCGCTCTCCCAACTCCCCTCCCCCACCCCCTTCGTCTCCCACTCCTAATGGGGTAAACACGAGTTTAGCAGAGTAGAAGTGAAAAATAAGTCCAACAGAGGTAAAAGGTTATACTACATATTTAGGTCCCTTCTAAGTGTTTCTTCTTTCCAAACCATTCGTTCTTTAATATCACTCGAATTACTTAGAAAGATGCAGATAAAATTACGTACGTTTTCTATTCAACTGTTCAGTGTATGTTTAAAGATTCTTCCATTTCTCCTACTTAGACGTAGACGACTGTGTTAACCATACATGTCGTAATAATGGATCCTGTGTTGATGGTGTCGACCGCTTCTCATGTAACTGCACAGTTGGCTTCACTGGAGATCATTGTGAGACTGGTGAGTTAACTGCTCAGTTAACGTTGTTGTTGTTTTCCTTGACGTTGTTTAAAAATTAAGTCTGATCTTTACTGTGGGAAGTTAAACATTGAATGAATGAGAAGTTTAATGTAGCGAAAAGTTTACATTTAAACCGACAAAATCTCCTTCAGTTCAAGCCGGTTGCAAATGGATTCGACCAATGGATAAACAAACAGACAGACAGACACACAGACACACAAACAGATACGTAGACAGACAACTGGAGTAGAACATAAACTCTGACGTCACACTGCATAGACAAACAGTCAGTCAGATAGACACATGAGGCGACAGATAGAAAGCCGACAGTCAGACAAACAGGCGTACGGTTATAAATAGATAGAGGGTCTATGGGCCCTCGGTTTGTTTCAACAATTACTACTTTTGACTCCCTCTTGGAGTTTACAGCACTGAAGTAATTAACCTGCTTATTAAGTAAACAATTCCAGTAAAGTCATTGCGCATACTGTGCATCTGTATGCCGTTTGCAGACATCGACGACTGTGTTAATCACGCGTGCAACAATAGTGGATGGTGTGAAGATGGCAGAAACAGTTACTCTTGTAATTGCTTAGAGGGGTTTATAGGAGACTTCTGTGAAACAGGTATAAGTTGCTGCTGCATTTGTGAGATCCGAGATGAACAACACGAGTAACAGATTCGCGAGAATTGCTGAATTACTTTTAGAAGTAGATATTATTACGGAACTCATGATGACATAAACCACTAATCCTCGACGCATCCACGCTGAGGTGTTACTGATGTAAAACAAGGGTGTTAAATTCGATGTCAAGGAATGCTACCAGTTTATATAGTTCTGGCATTTAACAGAAAATGAGCAAGAGTTACTGATTTCTAAAGTTAACGAGGACGTAAGAGCCGCTCTCCCCTTCGACCCACAGTTCTAATGGGGTAAACACAAGTTGAGCAGAGCAGAAGGAAAAAAAAACCTTCAACAATGGTAATCGGTTATACTACATATTCATATTCAAGTGTGTCTTGCTTCCAAACTACTCGTTGTTTAATATCACCCGAAGTATTTAGATAATTCCAGATAAAATCACCTACGTTTTCTCATCAGCTGTTCAGTGTATTTGGAAATTGTTCTTCTATTTTTCTTACACAGACATCGACGACTGTGTTAACCATACTTGTCTTAATAATGGATCTTGTGTTGATGGTGTCAACCACTTCTCTTGTAACTGCACGGTGGGCTTCACTGGAGATCATTGCGAGACTGGTGAGTTAACTGCTAAGTTGTTTTTGCTTAAACATTAATTCTGATCTTTATTTGTGGACATTCAGACATTAAATGGATGACACGTCAACTTACTAACCGGTACTTACTGCCCATCATGCCCATGTGGCAGGTAGGGCAGCAACGAAATCTTTCCGACGCCAGTTTTTCTATGGTACTTAAGCCGAGTTGTAATTGAACTCCCTTAGTCCATTATCTACAGTCCTGCGCCAAATTGCTTTTGGGCGCCCTCTGCTCCGTTTGCCTTCAGGTGCCCAGCGCATTGCAATAATGGCTATGTTTAATGAAGCAAAAAGTTTGCAACTAAACCCAGAAAATCTCCTGCAGTTCAAGTTGCTAATCGATTCAACCAATGGATAAACAAACAGGTAGACAGACAGACAGACAAACAGACAGATAAGTAGACAGGCAGTCTGAATTAAGTAGAACATTAACTCTGAGGTCACACTGCATAGACAAAAAGGCAGTTAGATGGACAAATAAAGTGACAGATAAGGAGACGACAGTCAGACAAAAAAGCATTTCATTACAAATAGAGAGGGTCCATCAGCCGCCTGTTTTCAAAATTACTACTTTTGACTCCCTGTTGGAGTTAACAGCACCGAAGTAATTAACTTACTTATTAAATCAACAATTCTAATAACGTAATTGAAAATATTGTACATCTTTATTCCGTTTGCAGACATTGACGACTGTGTTAATCACACGTGCAGCAATGGTGGATCGTATAAAGATGGCAGAAACAGTTACTCTTGTAATTGCTTACAGGGGTTTACAGGAGACTTCTGTGAAAAAGGTAAAAGTTCTCGCTGCATTTGTAAGATCCGAGATGAGTAACACGAATAACTGAGAATTAACCAACTGACGGAATGTTTTATCCGTGTGTCTTCTTATTTTAAGTGAAAAGTGCGAGGCATGCTGAATTTCTTTTAGTAGCCGAAATTATTATGGAACTCTTGATGACATAGACCTCAAATCCTCTACGTATCTGCTCTGAGGTGTTAATGAGTTTAGTCTGCTCTCATCAGTTAAGTACTTAGGACAGAGCAAAATGAATGGATTCTATTCTGGATTTTTAAGTCCACTTTTTGATTTAGACTTTTTGTTTTTCGCTTTACTCTTTAATCTAGTCTTGAAATACCTTGAAGATATGCTCTTAAAGAACGCCCGTTTAGATGCTATTCCCAATTGATACTGACCGGCGACAGTGTTTGTCAGTCGATGATGTTATAAGTCTGGTCTGTTGATAGTGATTGGTCAGTTAAGCCATGATGGTATTGGTAAAACTTCACATCTGTTAAGTGGCGTTTGTTCTAAGTTAGTGTACCAGCTTTCCAGAGTCAGTCGTTGAAAATAGTTTGCATTGAGCAGAATCCCAGTCAATGTTGTGATTTGTCAGATGATGATGCACAGCAATGTGATTGTTGACATCACCATTTCTCGTGGCTCGTTTGTGTTCAGTCAAATCACTGAGACCGAAACTGCAATCGTCGGAGAAATCTTTTGACGCTATTACGACAGTACAGGTACCTGACAACTATAAACTTGTGTCTTTTGATGTGAAATCACTGTTCAATTGGCGTTACATTGTACTGAGACCGCTATACAACAATCCACAGTTAAACTATCGTTACCGACAGAAGACATTATGGACTTACTGAACCTTTGCCTTAGAGCAAACGCCACTTAACAGATGTCAGCAGCTACAAGCACCTGTAACAAACGCGACGAAAACGAAACCGACAAAAGAACTTCTAACAAACCGACTTAATTTTGACTAACATTATACGGACTCTAACAAACCAATTTGACTAACAAAAGACGGATCGAAACC
>JAEMPF020024818.1:0-10409 GCA_022496165.2 Catalaphyllia jardinei | reverse complement strand
AGAAGAAGAAGAAGAAGAAGAAGAAGAAGAAGAAGAAGAAGAAGAAGAAGAAGAAGAAGTAGAAAAAGGAATAACTTGTTGGTGAATGGCTTAGCTTTATTTTAGTTGCTCAAGTTAAAGCAAAATCAATTCTTTACGCGTCTTATGTTCACAACAAAATACCCATGTAATCATCAAGTTTAGTTCAAAAACACAGTTGTAACACAGCCTTCTACATTTCTTATCTCCGTTTTTCCTTTCCCTCCACTGACGTAAAGGAATATGAAAAAAATTAAATGTTACTGGAACTCTTAACTGCTGCCCCTAGAAGGCGAAAAAAAAAAAAGCCTGAACCTTTACAATTTGCCTGATACTTTTAAGCAAAATCTTGTCAGGACCTATATTAGACATAAAGGGCGTAAACATCACAGCAGACCAATCCTTCATTGTCGCCTTCAGTGAAGCCCATCAAATCCTCACCATACCACAGTCGAAACCAAGCGCCTGCTGTCGCTTGGTAAGGAGAAAAACGCGGCAGGATAATCTCAGGAGAAAACGATTCATACTGTGGTAAATGAGAAAACTTTCCTGGGGGTTTATTCTTGAGGAACGGGGGTTCTGGTGTGATAATTCTATTTCGTACAGTTGTTATGGTTACACCAACGTAATCTTCTACTCCAGCCCTTTTACCACAGCCCCAGTAAGACCAGTAGGAAAAATTGCTCCTATCGCAGGTCACGTAACCGCTTAGGTGGACCAATTTTATAGCGGCTATGTCACCACCGTAAGGGACTTTGAAACGTCCAAACTTGTTTCTCCTGGCGCCGAAACATACAGGATGGGAGCTCACTTTGACCCAGGAGTCTGAAAACATATGAGTTGACGAGTTAGTAAATTGATATTGAATTAATGTACAAACTTTATTATAACATAGCGCGCGCTAGTCCTATCTAAATCCTATTGAGCCATCATGAACAAAATCTTTATGTACGCACGGCCGTGCTCAATAAAATGACGTGTGCAATGACGTGTGCAATGACGTGTGCAGGTTTATTTCAGCTGCAAAATTTCCGTTGCGTTTAGTGCAAGTTCCTTTGTTTAATTATGTTTCGGCAATGTGAAGATTATTCTGAACAATCCTAACCCTACTTCCAGCCTTTGACATTTGCCTGACAAAGATGTTTACTTCGACGTGAGTATTTTGACTTTGCTTGTCTACATTTTCATTGAGTATTTGTACTTTGTTTGGCTACGGTTTCATTATAATCTTAATTCGAAGAAGCGAGTTTTTTATTGATAATTTTAGAGACCAGGTTAAGCGTTTTCGTTCAACTGATTGTGGCGTGTTAGGATAATAAAGACCTTTGTTTTCCTTTACCGTGCATCGTGAGAACTGGTTGTAGTCAGTCAGAAATAAAACATGTCAGTTTAGTGCCCATGTTGTTGTCGCCATGTTATAAAAGAATTGGTTCATGCCTTTAGCTGTTCGTATATCGAGTTATGGATGCACTTGGATAGCTTGGTAAGGCCCTCAAGAAGCTAGAGTTGCTCTCGGCTATCGCCTCGAGCAACTCTTACGCTTCTTTCGTGCTCTCCAAACTTCCCGCGTGCATCCATAACTCGATATACGCACGCTAAGCATGAACCAATGCTTAAATTAAATTAATCTCTGTCATTTTCGATCATACCGTTTGCTTACTCAAATACTGATCGCGACTCTTTTTCTTTGTTTTTACACTTCTACCTATCTCTCCCTCCTAAAAAAATATATGGACTTAATGAAACTGCTTCATATTTTTTTAAAAAAAGACATATTCTTACCCGATGTAGCACTGCAAAGGAGTATCAAGAGCGTCATAGCCGCAAAAAATAAGATTTGGTCCATGATGTGTAGCACGGTACGAAAATCTAGAAAATAAAATAATCAAAGTAAAGAGATAAGAAACTCAGAGTCAGTCTGGACATAAGATTAGTCGAAACATGGGATGAGCAGAAACGTAAGATTAGTGGAACAATAAGAACAAATAAGAACAATAAGAACAAATGATTAGTGAAAAAATTAGAATCAATAAACAACCATGAACTGTGTTTCACATCGTCATCGTTTTGCAGCGTCTTCTACCCAGCAGTAAAACGACTTGAAAACCAAAAGTAACAATCTGCTAATAAAGCGTTACTGCCCCCATATATGGCATCCTCTTATTTCTGTCCTGAGATATCGACTTCACATTATTTGTTTGTTTAGCAGTTCCCAGACCCTACTGAGTAGGAAGTCTGCGATTGGTGAATTTATGATTGACGAACTTGATTCTGCGAACTCATGCTTTGGTTTTGCGTTTTGTCAGGGCTCCATTTAAACTAGCTCTGCTAAATTGGATGCCCCTGGATAAATAAATCAATAAAAAAATAACATGGAGTACTTTAATTGATGCGAAGGGAAGCGTTCCAAGAGAAGCTTTTAGGTCAGACAAATCAGATGAACCAGTAAAATCCAGCAGTATATCAAAGATTATCCGAGTGCGTTCGACACCTTCACTTTATCGAACTTAAAGGGGCAGTGTCACGAGGATTTTTGCAATTTTAGGCCAATTCTGCTCTAAAATCATTACTTTGAGGCTTTCCTCATAAACAAAATGCTTCTGTAAAGCTACGAGAAAGATATCAAATGACTTTTATCAGAGAGGGCTGACCGTAACAAATTTATTGAGGATTTTTTGAAGACAGGGCATTAAATCTTGAAAAAATCGGCGAGTTTTTTCAAGTTTCAGTCCATTTCCATCCTTGCCATCAGTAGCGACCGGTGACAGGAAACAGTTTCAGTATCTTCAAATAGTCTTTAATAACAAAACTAGACCATTATTTTTTGGATGCAATTGATGCAAAGACACCTTCTAGCTTTTTATAAAGTTACCAAATAGGGTGACACTGCCCCCTTAAGAGAGTGTCCGTGGAAGTACCGACCACTGAAGCTTTCGTGGAATATGAATTACCTCCGTTTTTTCTACACAAGTAGCATTGTGGCTAAAGGCGAACAAACTTACACTAAACCTTTCAAATCCATGTTAATCGGAAGCAACAGAAAATTAGCTAATGTTTCCTCGCTGTCTCTATCTATATTTGATTGTGATCTTGGTAGTGTAAATAAGTTTAAGTATTTAGGGATTATGGCCTGATCATGTAGAGTATGTAGTTTCTAAAGTTAATCGGCGACTAGGTCTTCTACGTAGGATTAAACATTTGTTACCTTTCACCGCTCGCCTATTATTCTATAACAGTCTGTTCTCCCAGTTTTTGATTATGGCGATCTTGTGTGGGGCAACAAGGACAACGCGACTCTTTTGAACGACCTACAGGTTTTGCAGAACAAGGCTGCAAAAATTATTCTCGACAGGCCACTTTTTTCGTCAGCTACTGATGCCCTGGTAACTTTAAAGTGGCTGGACCTAGAACAACGTAGATTTTACCATCGTTGTATATATATTTACAAGTGCATTAATAGACGCATGGATCACTCTATGAATTTAGTAACAAATAGCGAAATTCATAATTGCGATACAAGAAAAAAAGACACGCCGCTCAGACTACCCCGTGTTACCAGAAATGGGGGAAAGCAGAGAGTTTTCCATCACTCTCCAAAATTTAAAACTTTGACTGCAGGTAGAAAATGATAAAATTAGATTAAAAACGTACAAAAAACCGGGGGTCAACGAACTCGTTTTGAAGATGAGGCGTAGCACAGACCATAGCATTTTTAGGATTTCCAGTCACTCGAGGCGATTCTGGCCAAATTCATTACTATCGGCATATATTTAAGTTGAAGAATCATATCTAAGTTATGTGTGTTTAACACAGCATATATAGGCCTATTTGATAGGTCTGTGCTACGTTTGTCATTAAATCAGCTAAAATTAGCCTTAAAAAATACAACTTCTAAGTTACGCACACCTGTATCCATGTACCTGTATCCATGTATCAATTCGAGTGGGTTCACCGAGCATCCAACAAAAATATTCGAACACAGAGTTAATGCAAAGGTCATCAGCTCTATATTTTGTTGAGTTTTCGAATCGGTGCGCGTAAGAATTTTAGTAGCTTTGCTTCTTTGTTTTAATTAGTTTTTTTCAATTTAATTGTTTTTAATTCCATTGACATCTTTGTGTTTCATTCTATTTTGGGTTTTTGGCAAACTTAACGACGCAGAAGTCCAAACGCTACTGTTAAAGTTGTTGGCTGAAAATCGCCGAAAAGCACCACAAAATTCTTCACTTTTGCAATGTTTCCTGGAGGCATGCCCCCAGACCACTCTGGTTGAACAGGGCCTTCTGCTCTTATTTCCTACTGGTTGGTCACTCCCAGAACTCTAGGTTAAACCTTGATTTAATGCGTGCCAAAAAGGAAATTTATTACCAGGATAACGAGTCAATAAAATTGACGCCGAAAAACACAGCCTAATTTTAGGCCATACCACTTGAATGTCAGGCCTGATACTTGTTTTTTTCCCCGAGTAAATTTTAACAGTAAAGCATAACGACGGGTCATGTTGAAGAATTACCCTTCCACCCTCCGCCCCCACCACAAAAAAACTCCTGCGTTGGCAGTGGATGTGAAAAGAATTACATTCCTGGAAGCTGAAAAAATCCGTCCCGCGCCCCCGCCATCACTTTTCCAATGGCCGTCCCTAATCTGTGTACTAAGTTGAAAAATCTCAGCGACCTGCAGGATCCTACCGTGAGATTCTTCTAACTCAGGGAACATGCGAAATAAATACAAGATGATTACCGGTGGCAATAGCTGAGAGACTGAACAAATTGCCATGCGTGTTGCTTATCCTAATCCCTGTAGGGAGACAGAAGGTTATTCAAAGTAGCAGATTCAGCTGTGAAATGCTCTTCCAAAGAAATCGCCAGCGAAATGCACAAGACTGAGGTTCGGGTTATTCAGGGGCAAAAACGCTTATGCTGAAAAGGAATGCTACAGGAATGCCGGTATGAGCTGTATTTGAAAAGAATCTAAGGCACTCTTACTTCTAATATTTGCCGGTAGATAGTTCCAAAGTTTGGACGCGGCAACTAAGAAAGCTCGGTCCTCATAGGTGGAGGATATGGAAATACCCAGAAGACCTTGCGCCGCAGAATGCAAAAAAAGGTGTTGGAACATCCATTTGTAGCAAGTCGCATAGATAATCCGGAGCACTGCGCTGCCATTCAAGATTCAAAGGTCATCAGTAGAACTTTAAATATTATTCTGTATCCGTCGGAAAGCTGCGAATAAAGGAAGACATCATTTACATTGCCCGTTTCTTGGATCACGGTTTGACTGAATACAGTTTGAACTATTTGTTGTCTCTCTAAATGGAATTCAGTTTCAAAATTGCTTATTTCTGCGACATTGCTTTATTATATTTCCAAATTATCTCCAACACCATGTGATATTTTCATATCTCACCCCCACCATCTTATTAAATGGAGCACCTCTTCACTTCCAATATGGAACGCCTGGTATAATATACCTACTTGACGAATCTTGAATCGAATGTAGTCACGAGATGACCGCCTAACCAAAAACGTCGTGATCAACATCATGATAAACAACATAACAGCTTCAAGGACCAAGATCGTAAATCACACTTTAGGAACGGTCCACTACATGAAGAGATTTGAAATGTATCCTCTATGGGCAAGCACGGGCTCCAAGGATAAGTTGCATAACATACGCCCTTTGAAACGGTATCAGGTTTAATTTCGCAGATGGTACGCGACCTTTGTAAATAGCGCCTTATTGCTTTATTGTTGTTGTTATACTTCTAAGTATAATTCTTTCCATGTATCCATTTTTGGTTCACTTCTTATTTATATGTACATAAAACCCTTGTTGACTTCCTAGTAATGAATCAGATCAACTCGCCATCAAGAATATCCTTTTATAGTAAATTAGGAATCCTGTCTCAAGGAAAATTGATGTCACTTCCTGTTTTTTCCCAATGTTTTAATTTTCAATCAGGAGCACAAAGGAAAGTTTGAATTAAGTTTAAATTGCTCCGTTTGACGGTGTGTTGAGATCGCCTTGCTTATTTCTGGCGCTCGTTCAATTGTGACATAAACAGTGACGCTTTGTTTCACAGGGCTTTCCATCGGCTTCCACCCTTGTGGCTACCAGAAATAAAAATCTCATTCCCCCGAAGAAGAGCAATACAAAATTAAAAGTGTCGGTCAGACTAAATGACTGAACGATCGCCAAAGTAAAACAAAAACCTGTTAACACTGAAAATGTTTTTCCCAATTAATACGAGGCAACTTTTTAAATCTGCTACTAAAGCGTTATAAACTATATCCGAACTTGACGCACCTTGAATTGTAGTCACGAGATCACCGAATGGCTAATAGATGGCATGCAAGAGTAATCATAATAGATATTTATATAACTCCTTCTTAGAGTTTTATAAAAGAAAAAGAGAAAGATCTACAATAAAGAAAAAATGCTGTAATGGTTAAATACTACGAATGCTAACAAATGCTAAAAAGAAATTCAACAGGAATGCGTCTTGAGCTGTATTTGAAACTGAAGAATCTAAAGCACTCGTAGTTCTAATATTTGTTGGTAGATAGTTCCAAAGTTTGGGCGTGGCAACTGAGAAAGCTCGGTCCTCATAGGTGGAGGTGACAGATTTGTCAACAACCACAAGACTTTGTGTCGCAGTCGGAAAGAAACGTGTTCCAACATACCTTTATAACACGTCGCATAGATAATCCGGAGCACAACCATTCATAATTTCTAGATCAGCAGTAGAATATTATTCTATATCCCACACAGAAAGCCGTGAATAAAGATTGACATCATTTGCATTGCCGTGTCCTGCATCACGGTTTGGCTGGACACACACTGAGCTATTTGCTGCCCCTCTAAACTGATGGAATTCAGCTTCAAACTTGCTTATTCTTGCGACATTACTTTATTATATTTCCCAACTCTCCAACACCCTGTGATATTTTCATATCTCACCTCCACCATCTTGTTAAATGGGGCAGCACTTCAGTTCCAATATGAAAACCCTAGTATAATATACCTACTTGACGCATCTTGAATCAAATGTAGTCACGAGATGACCGCATGACCGAAAACGCCGTGATCAACATTCAAAAAACAACAGCTTCAGAGACAAAGGTCTTAAATTACACTTTAGGAACGGCCCACTAAACTGAGAGATCTGAAATGTATCCTCTATGGGAAAGCACGGGCTCAAAGGATAAAGTGCATAACGTACGCCCTTTGAAACAGTATCAGGTTCAATTTCGCAGATGGTACGCGACCTGGTTACTTCTACGTGTAATTCTTCCCATGCATCCATTGTTGGTTTGGAACACTTCTTATTTACATGTACATACAAATGTTGTTGACTTCGATACTCTTAAGACTTTTCTGGGCCTCACAAGCTTGTTCTCAAAAGTTGCAATAACCTTCCTAATAATGAATGACTCTGTTATCACGAGTTAAGTACGAAATGGGAATAAATGAAGGTCACCTCACCATCAAGAATGTCCTTTTATTGTAAATTAGGGATCCCGTGACGAGGAAAGTTATCCCTTCCTGTTTTTCTTCCAATATTTTAGTTTACAATTTGTAGCACAAAGCAAAGTTTGACTAAAGTTTAAATTGCTCCGTTTGACGTGTGTTGAGCTCGCCTTGCTTATTTCCATCGCGGGTTCAATTGTGACATTACCGGTGAGCTTTGTTTCACAGTGCTTTCCATCGGCTCACACCCTTAGCTTGTGGCTAGCAGAGGTAAAATCTCATTCCCCCCAAATTTATAATCACGGTTGGTCAGAAGAAATGAGGGAACGATCCCCAAAGGAAAAAAAAACTGTTAACACTGAAGATATTTCTCTTAGTTACTACGGGGGAACTTTTTAGAGGGTGAAACACTTTCGGTCCTAAGCTTTGCTTTTTCTACAAGGAAAGCAAATACAGTGTTGCTTTTATTTAGTTACACAAGAACAGAGAAAATAGAACTGAATTTAGCGACAACAGGTTTCAAAAGCCAAGCTATCGAACTGGTTCTTTTTTTGACAGGCAAATCAGTTTTAAATATGAGATATTTAAGCGTTCAAAGACTTGGAATATACTGTTTTCATCCAGGGTAGATGTTAGTAGTAAAGGGGGTCGGTATGGACGGTAGCCAATCAGAGAGCCGTATTTTTTGAATGGACCAATCAGAAGGCCGTATTTGGCCCACGTGACTTGGGTCACGTGGTCTTTGACCCGCAGGGGTCTGGACCCGAGTTTGGGTGAGGGCCTAGGTCCGCTCGGCCCACCTGGGAACGAGGTTGACCGGAAGTGACGTCATGGGACCGGAAGTGTTGCCATGGCAACCGGGAGTGACGTCACCGGAACCGGAAGTGACGTCATGGGAACCGGAAGTGACGTCATGAGATCGGGCATGAGGTGGGGAAGTCGAAAACAATGAGAGATACCATGGTAAGAGGTGAAAAAACCATTTTATTTACAGATTTTGTTTGGGGTTACATGAAAAAACACACAGTCCTTGGACATCATCATCATCTTCGTCGTGGGCTGGATGGAGGCGTGGGTTGAATGTCTGTGGTGTAGGGATAATCTTCCGGGTACACTGGAGGAGACCAGTACCGTGTGAAGCGGATGTGCGTGACGGTGATCTCGTCGGGATTGTAGGGATAGGCGAAGTTGTCTGGTTGCCTTTGCACATGCTCTTCGATGTGATAGAATCGAATTCTGTGATGAACGGATTGGAGACAGGGTCTGACTTCGCCGGGGATGCTTTGATTGATGAGTTGATACATAGTTTTTCTGATCCTTCGCCCAGTTTCGACGGGTGAGTAGATGGTGGCGTGAATGTAGAGTGGGCGTGGTCCGTCGGGATTGGTGGAGATGAACCAATCGAGGTTGACCCACATGAGGTACCAGACCATGGGATCGATGGGGTGTGGTAGACGATCCCACGAGGGAGTGCCTGGTTCGTGAAGTTGGTGGGCGACGGCACTGCTCCTGAGCTCGGCGATGGCGGTTCTGGCCCTTTCGATTTGGGTGGGGCCATGTAGTTCCGGGGGTGTGACCCAAACGGGGTTTTCATCGGATTCGTCCAGGCTTTCATTGGCTTGGAGTTCCTCGTGGGTGCTTTGTGTGCTGTTACTGTCTTCGTTGGGCATGAGTCGACAATGTCCGCATTGAAAACTGTTTTCGTAGGCTTTTCGGAAACAGCGTTTGTGGAGGAATTTCCCGCAGCAGGACATCACGCGACAACGCATGACGGAGGCAATGTCTAGATCTAATTGACAGATGAAGCATTTATCTTGGAAGGGCAGTAGTTCGGGTCCCATCCCTAGCAAACGTAGACTTTGTCTGCAAGCCATCATGAATGATGAGAGGGGGAGATGAGCACTCACTCTTAAGTAGGGGGTGTCACGTGTTTTTTTGTTGACGTCACGAGAGGGGGGATACCCCCCTATCCCCCCTCTTTTCTGACGTCACGAAAGAGGAGATCTGTGATTGGTGGAGAGGTTAGACATAAAGGAGGCGAGTGTGGGGTTTCGTCACTCGCAGTATTACACTGGTCTGAGCGCCGTCATGCCTGCCACGCGCAGTTATGAAGCTATCCTCCGGGATATTGATGACAACGTGGAGAAAATGAGTGATGAGTGGGAACGGGTGCAGACGAAGAGACGTCGTGCTACCAGGGACACCGTTCGCCGCCTCATGAAAAGAAGAATGGATCTTATCCTGAGGGTGATCCAGAAATTGCAGCAGTGTCGGGGCATGCTGGTCAGGACCCATGACCAGTATGGCAACAGCGTGGAGAGACAGAGGGTCAAGGAAGAGATGGAGAGTCGTATTCCCGATTTGGAACTGCTGAGGGAATTTTTTAGTAAATTTTAATTTTTTTCATTGGGGTTCCCCTTCGGGGTCGAACCCCACCACCTCTGTCAAAAGTCAATGATCACACAGGATGAATCATTTTTAACTTTAATTTTAGTGACACAAGGATTGGTACCATAGCCAAAAGGCGTGACATTCAGTGACAGGACAATGATGTACTTGCTCATCGCGATGGAAACCGCAACTGGGTAACAAAGAATGAAATTGGTTTCTTAAGACATTGTATTTGGGACAACCTAATGTCTCTAGATCGAGTGAAGGTAAGTTCAATGTTTGTAACAAGTCTTTTTCCACGTGACCTCCCTTATAGCCAACAACAGTTCTTACATCTGTCTTGTGTTCTTGATATAGGTTCCTGACCAAGGGTTTCAACAGCATGGGAAGGTGAGCATGTTCTTGTCGGCTGGGTTGGTAAGTGAGTCCGTGGATGTTGCGGCAGACAAAATGGCCGGTTCGTTGGTCCTTGTCGTTTAAAGCCTTGTAGGGGATGGGGATGAAGAAAGCATGGCGGCCATGTTCTCCGT
>JAEMPF020024817.1:0-10410 GCA_022496165.2 Catalaphyllia jardinei | reverse complement strand
CTAGATTAGAGTGGTCGGCCTGACGGAGCCTGAGATATGCCCAAAAATGCTAAAAAAGATGAGTGAAAAACTCCGAGAAAAATTTCCTGCCGCTACACCTAGCTGCTCCATGGTAAAAATTGGCCACCTCGATGACTCTTTCTTAGAAGTTTTTTAACTGCAAGCAAGCTTAGTAGAAGGCCAATCACTGCAGCAAAAAGAAAAGAAAAGGAGAAAAAGGGAAGGGGAAAAAATCAAAAATCGAAAAACCTAAACGTGTAGGTCACCCTCTCGTCCAAAATCTCAAAATTTTGATTTCTGCGCATACCCGAGCCAAAATGTTGTAAGACGCAATTCTAGTGGCAAGAAGGGCTAGCTGTCGTGTTTGGAAATGCATTTTCGACCAGATTAAAGCTAATTTGGCCGAGATCTAGCCTGAAATCATTAAAATGTCCAAAAAAGCATTTTTGGCAAAAAGTTCCTGGAGTCAATGGGTTAATGTAAATATTGTTTTCTTCTAGTGTGATTCTTCTAGTAAAAACTGTATTGTAATGAGACTAATGTAACTGTTGTTGTAATGTAAGTGTTGCATGTAAGTAGCGTTCTCTTTTGAATAAACTTTAATTACTGTGCTGTAATATAAGCAGAATAACAAAATAAAAAACGATATTGCATTGTTCTAATGGATAGGTCAGTTTGTATCAGTTGTTTTAGAAAAAAGAACCAGTAATACAGTCTATGTTGTGATCTTGTCAAAAGTTTTAGCTTTTACTTTTTTCTTAACAAACAATGCAATATTTCATGAATAGTTATAATTTTTTCTAATATATGCAGTAATGTCAACTTGTCAATGCACTAGATCATTTAAAAAGTACATTTTGAGAGTGTGCTACGTTATAAAACATAGCTGAGGCTAATGTGAAGACTTTTTTAAAAACTGATATCAAGGGACAAAGTACTGCACAACGACCCACAAATGTATACATGTAACTTCATGTACTCTAAGTTAAAGTATTGTGTGTTCACTTCACAGGTCATAGCGCTCTTATTGGGACCCTTATTGCACCTCTGATGTTACTTGGAGGTCCATTAGTCCTGAGGGCTGCTGCTGTAACAGGTGGTGTAGTTGGGGCCTTATCACTGACTGCTGCCTGTGCACCTGATGGGAAATTTCTGACCTGGGGTGGTCCCTTGGCTATTGGACTTGGCGGTGTTTGCATGGCATGCTTGGGTAGGTTAATAACAACGGGTATCCACGTATGGGTTAGAACAATTGTACTTAATTTATTATACAGTATGCATTAATCATCTCTACTAAATGTAGCAATTGTCGCTTGAGGCACATTCCACTCCAGTCAGCAAGACAACGCATGAACATAGTATAAAATGTTGTACTCTTGATATAGCAGCACTCAGCACTAACATTTGGCAATCTTCACTTCATGTTTGATCAAAGTACAGAATTTGCCTTCTTTACGGCTCTACAGCATTACCATTGACAATCATTTTTTTGTTTAGTAGGTAAGCTGTGTACAACTGAGCAAGGTATTGACAGTAAACAGGTTAACAGTGTCTTGTGTTTGATTTTCAGGTACCCTATTCCTCCCTGCGACCTCAGTGGTGGGTGCGGGCCTCCAGTCTATTGCTACATATGGCGGCTTGGTAATCTTTGGAGGTTTCATGTTGTATGACACACAGAAGATCATCAGGAGTGCTGAGACATATCCCCTGTATGCTGACAGGCCTTATGACCCCATCAATGCGTAAGTAGACACCTTTTCATTCCAGTGCCAGTGCAGACACTCATTTATTGACAGTCAGTGTCCCCCGGGGGGGGGGGGGAGACACCCATATAAAATGGACAGGATCCTTGTGGTACCTTTGTGGGGTTATGAAGGTGGTTTTGGTATAAGGTGTTCAGCCTCAAAAGGTTCCCAGCAGAGGGTTTTGTGGTACCTTTTAGAGTATTGAGCCAAGAAAATATGACAGGAGTCTGTTGTTTTAGAATGAATTGTTATCTCTTAGGAGTGTGGTGTGTACATCAACATGTTTTATTTCCCTTTTTGAATTGAAAGTTCGTGGCTCTGTGGATGTAAAACAAGTACATTTATCAAACGAACAACATTAGGCATCCCTACTGGCAGAGGAATGACCGTTTGGCCCCCAGATTTTGCGCGGGCAATTTATATGTGGTCTTGCTGGTCGGATTAAGCGAAAGATAGACTACTCTTAGTCTAGACGATTTCATTGCTTAAACCCTTGAAGTGGAGTATGCTGGGTCCATCCAGTGTCAATCAAGGTTGTACAAGCGCATTTTCGCATCAGTCTAGTTATTTTCGAACGGTTTTCACTTACGAGTGTCGAAAGTAATTTGCTTTGATTTGTATTGCCACGCTAAGCAGTTGGCTTAGTTGAATTGAAACTTGCATCGTCATCATTATTTTCATCATTATCATCATCATTATCATCATCATTATCATCGTCATTATCACCGTTATCATCATTTTCACCATCATTATCATCATAATCATCATTATTATTATTATCATCATCATCATTATCATCACCATCATCATCATTATCATCATCATTATCATCATCATCATTATCATCATTATCACCATTATCATCATTATCATCATTATTATCATCATCATCATTATCACCATCATTATCATCATAATCATCATTATTATTATTATTATCATCATCATCATTATCACCATCATCATCATCATCATCGTTATCATCATCATCATCATCATCATCATTATCATCGTCATCATCATCAGTCCTACAATAACTCTCTTTTAGGAGAATAGGGCCATAAAACCACTTTAGTAGGCATTAGAAAAGGTTGTTACTGAAAACATAAATCAAGACCAAAAGATAACGGGAAAAAACATTGTGTTCTTCTGCAGGTCTATTGGAATATACATGGACACGATCAACATCTTTATCAGAATTTTGACCATTATGGCGTCCTCCAACACGCGCCGAAGAAAGTAGTCTAGACCAGCTGACAAATTGATTTTGACTGGCAAAGAAGAAGATGAACAGAACGATATTGTCGGGAAATTGGCCGTCGCATTTTTCAGAATACTAAACTTAGCTTTCATTTCTAGGAAAGCTGCTTTGGCTTTGCTTTGCTAGTAAGGATGGTGTCGCCAAAGTGCATTTTGTTGTTGGAAACTTATGTTTCCTTGGCTTCCTTGGATATACCAGCCAGATTACAATTGTAAGAGGCTTGGTATTGTTAATCAGCACTGAAGACTGTTTATATCTAGTGGACTCTGTATTGATTGATTCGCTCTTAGATGGTCCATGAACATAGTGCAGCTAAGTTAGTTAACTTAAAACAATCACAACTGCCTTATGTGTTCTAAGTTATACAACAAAAAGAGCAGTTTATGATAACTCTTTGTTACCTTTGTGCAGATAAAAATAAAAGAGAATTTGAAGTCATTGGTCGCTGTTGTCAGCGGTTTGACATACAAACGAGGCAAAATTCTATGTTGACCCTTCGACTCGTTTTGATGCCTTTCTAAATACAAAATAATACTTAATGAAGACATAATACAACCCAATTGTTTTGAAAGGAAAGAAGTAACATGACCTCCGGTTTATTATTACTGTAATTCGTCAAATGCCGTTTAAGATAAACTAAAGTTGTTGCACCCCCGGCAAACAGATCCAACAATTAATAATAATAATAATAAATAGGTGCTTATAGGGCGCATTTCTAACCTCAATGCGCCTAACAACAAATAATTCAAATAATAATAATTAGTTAACAGTAATGTTTTTGAAACAAGAATGTTTTAAGCCTAGTTTTAAATGTTTCTACTGTCTCTGCTCTTTTAATATACTCGGGAATTGAGTTCCATAACTTCGGCGCAGTTGCTGAAAAAGCGTGGCCACCATAAAAGTTGGATTTGATAGATGGGGTGCATAGTAGTGAACGAGTTGATGATCTCATTGTTCTTAGTGAGTGGTATTCTTGTATAATAGGTTCTAAATAACTGGTGGATTGCCCATTTAAAATCTTATACGTTATAAGTAAAATTTTAAAATTAATTCTTGCTTCGACTGGCCGCCAATGCAGATTCTTTAGAATAGGGGTTATATGGTCAGTACTTCGTGTTCCAGATATCATTCGAGCAGCGATATTCTGGATTCTCTGTAGTTTGTCCCTTTGATACTTCGGTATCCCGTATAAAACGCTATTACAATAGTCTAGTCTGGAAATCACAAGAGAGTTGACTAGCCTCTTCAACCCTTCATACGGAAGGTATCTACGAATGCGTCCAATAGATCTTATAGCAAAACTGGCCTTTTTGCATGTTTCGTTGATATGGTCATTAAAAAGTAGATTTTTATCCATTATTATGCCCAAGTTCATAGCTTTTGCTTTGATTCATATTGTATTATTAGCCAACGTTAAAGTCTCCAATGATGACGGTTGCTTCTTGAAACGGGAGGTGAAATACAGTATTTCGGTTTTACCAGGATTGCTCTTCAAAATGTTCTTAGTGTTCCATGCTAAAACATCATTTACGCATGCTTGTAGGATTCCGACTGAATCAACAGAATGCTCAGGATCTTTAATAGCGATGTAGATTTGGGTATCGTCAGCGTAGAACATACAATTTAAATCATGAGTTAGTATAACATCTTGAAGAGGTGCCAAATAGAGAGTAAAAAGTAATGGGCCAAGTATCGAGCCCTGAGGCACTCCATATTCTAAGCATCGCGGTGAAGATGTAGAATCACTGATAGTTACTTGTTGGAAACGATCAAGCAAGTACGAAGAGAACCATTGAAGAACAGTTTCAGTGAAGTTGAAGTATGTTCGAAGTCTCGTGAGCAGAAGATGGTGGTCTATGGTATCGAACGCTGCTGATAGATCTAGCAGAACCAAGATTACTTCGCCTTGAGAGTCAAGTGTCCTGAGAATGTCATTACTAACTCTAAGTAGTGCAGACTCTGTTGAGTGGTGTTTCCTGTATGCAGATTGTAAGGAAGGAAATAATCCATGGCAGTTCATGTAATTGTGAACTTGAATGGCAACTGACTTTTCAATTACCTTCGAGAGAAATGGAATATTGGCTATAGGTCTATAATTGACAAACAGATCAGGCTCGAGATCAGGTTTCTTCAGTTTCGGGCGAACCAGTGAAGTTTTCAAAGTAGGGAAAACTCCAGTTGCAATAGATTGTCTAACAATTCTACTGATGAGAGGTAATAATAAATTTATGTTGCCTTTAACGATATGTGTCGGAATCGGATCGAGAGCGCAGGACTTGCTTGAGAATGATGTTATAATGTCTTTAACATTCTTGTTTGATGGTGGAGTGAATTCAGAAAACTCACAGTAAATATTTCTTTTTTTCCGTATTATGAAATAATTGAGTGTTATCAGAAGAATCAGATAGTTCCTTACGTATGTCTCTTATCTTGTTTATAAAAAAGTCATTAAAATCTTCAGTGAGTTGTTCAAGGGAGTCGTAAGTAGGCAATACAGTGTTTTTTTATCATAAAGAAACCATCAATAAGTCTGAAGAGCTGGTTTCGATTAGTATGTTCAATCTTGGATTTATAGAAGTGCGCCTTGGTTGTTTCAATCAAGGAATTATATTCAATACATTTTGATTCAAATTGTTGTCGATCAACTGTAAGGCCAGATTTTTTGAATCCAAACGACGTTTTTCACGTTTGACTTGTCGTAGATCTTGATTATACCATGGTGCTTGAGAACGTTGTGTGATCCATCTAGACTGAATTGGTGCCGCAGTCTCGTAAATATCCTTAAGATCTCCATTGTATAGAGACATCAAGTGGTCTAGTGATGGTTTAAACAAGGAATCTATTCTTGAAAGTGCATTATTGATATCACTTTGCAGCTTAGTAGTATCCAAGGTCTTCGTAGATCTATATGTAGTTAGTACTTTCGAAGTTGGTGGTTTGGAAAAGTTCATTGTACAACTAACCACTTTGTGATCAGAGTAGACATCAGGTAACACTTGGACATTTGCTGTTAATTCTTCTCCCTTCTAGAGATAATCAAATCGAGGGTATGGCCACGTCGGTGAGTAGTACCTTTAACATGTTGGACAAGGTTCATAGAATCTAGTAAATCGTTGAATTTAAGAGCATCTTGGTTGTTTGGCGTGTCCAGGTGGAAATTAAAATCTCCAACCACAGCCAGTGGGTGTGTGCAATCCTCCATTAAAATTCAGCGAGCTGGGAAAACTCTTCAAAGAACATCGGTATTGTTAGCTTGTTCTTTTTCGATGGTGGTGGACGATAAATCAGGACAAGACGCATTTTGAATTTTCCATGTGATATGGAGACGTCTAGGTGTTCAAAAGATGTGAAATTAGAGCCTGAGTTTCTTGTCGTTGTGAAGGCTTCACGGAGAAACAATGCTACGCCGCCACCTTTCGCATATTCTCTTGGGACTTGGATGACTGTTAAGTCTTTTAATGTGTTTAAAGTCTCGGCTAGTGAAATATTACTTCCCTCACTATTTAGCCAAGTTTCTGTGATGGCGAGAATATCTAATCGGTTTGATAAAATGATGTCGCATACTAATCCAGATTTTTTCTGAAGGGACTGGGCATTCCATAGTGCAAACTTGATTTTATTGAATGCTGATATTATATTTTCTTGTTGTCTTTGAATATCAACTTTGATTAGATTCCGCAGAAACCTAGTCCGTAAATAATTTGATCGGATTGTTTTAGGAGTGATATGAACTGGAATATGATTAAATCCTTCAGAGAGATAGAGATTTCCAGATACATTAAATCCATGTAGATGCTGTTCTTGTCCACGCTTGACATAACTTAAGTTATTCAAGTTTACACCTTTCGAAAAGTGCTGTAGAACATTTGTGATTCTCTCTGAACGTTGAAGAGCAATAATTTGTTGATGTTTTAATCGTTGAGATATTCCTGCACGTATTCCTCTTGTCCTTAGTATTCCATTATCCTTCAGAGTTAGGTATAAATCGTTTGAGATGGAATATTTGGCTTTCATATTCAATAGCTGGTTCCTTGAATAATTATTCGATGAATTGTGCAATACAGTAGATTGAGCAAGAACATTTCTATTCCTGTGGATTTCTGGTCCTGGATTAGCTTTTATATCCATATGTATAGTAAGATCCATCTGAAACAGTCTGTTAGGCAAAATAAGGACGGTGCTTCCACGTTTAGTCGTTTTTAAAGCGGGTAAATTACGTCGATGGTTTGGATGAATTTCCACATGCTTGAGAGTTGGTCGAAGTATCGTGTGACAAAATCGGTCAGAGTTTCGCTGCAAATGATATAAATCACTCCAAGACCATACATTCTGTTGATGAACACCGTTAATTTCCTTGAGTTCCAGTCCATTTGGTAATAGGAAGCAGCAGAGATCAATAAATAAAATAAAAATGAAGAGCGGGTTTAACAGTCGTGCAGTCATGTTGGCGCATACATTAACACATTGCAATTCTTTTCACGTTTTCTCTTAGTGAACACAACAATATAACAAAAGAAAATACTTTGAAAATTCTGATAGAGAGTTTGGTTTATCTAAGATTATTGATGTATTTTGGGGGGTCGGTTAGCAGCTCTTCAAAGGCATGAATGGCTTACACTTAAACAACAAGAAACAATGTTCCTAGCCCAAATCCGCAACAGCTGAAAACAAGCAAAAGCATCTCGAGCTTACAAGAGCTTCTTTACTTTTGGAGGTTTTTACGCCTTTGAATCGGTTTCAAAATCCAAATAGTCAAAATAAATAATTGCTGACACCAACGTGACTCGAACACGCAGCCTTCTGATTTGGAGTCAGACGCGCTATCATTGCGCCACGGAGTCAAGTCTATTATAATTGTAGACAATTTTGGATTTAAATTGTAGGAGTGTTCACTGTGATTTATGGCGGGGATGGTGCGATACGTCATAAAGATCCACTTAAACAATGTAAGTCTATTGGAGCAAAATAAGTGCTTGTATGAGTAAGCCATCAAGTTCCTCTGTTCGAGGTGTTTTGAAAGGGCTTTAACTAAGTGACAGTTGTCTCTAACAGTTTCTTTACCTATATATACTAAATAAAAGAACTCCTCAGGTTTTCATTTTCTTCAATATTGAAAATAGCTTGCATGCAGGCGGTTGGATGGTTGAAAAAAAAACGGAATTCGTAATGAGGTCGCCATCTTGGATTCGCGCAGCTAGGTCTGGGCAGGGTTGAGGGTTGACAAAGCAAGCGAGTGGAGGGGGGCGGGAAGAGGGCAGGTTTTTCT
Organism: Catalaphyllia jardinei; assembly: GCA_022496165.2. Lineage (NCBI taxonomy): Eukaryota > Metazoa > Cnidaria > Anthozoa > Scleractinia > Caryophylliidae > Catalaphyllia > Catalaphyllia jardinei. Next base: position 2,138 of record JAEMPF020024817.1, on the reverse strand, counting down.
CTGACCACTAAGCTAATTAAATTCCCCACATGGCCTGCAATGTTCGAGAGGCGGATAACGCTATCCACTGGATAAATCTCTATCCAGCTGATAGCTTGGTTTGTTATGTCAACACTTATTCACTGGATAGTAATCTATACGGTGGATAGCATTATACAGCCTTTGAACAACCAAGGCCAGGACGATTTAATCTGGTTCTGATCATTAAACATTAAAAAATGTACATTAAACATATGACAGAAAGAAAACAGGTTTCAACACAACACAACAGAATTTTCCACTTCTTTTGACGACTTGGTTATTTTTCCTCCTTTCCGGACTCGTTGATTACTGCTTTTACGTCTTTGCTAATGCAAATGGTTAAGGCAAAAATGAAAGATGACCCCGACGTGATTCGAACACGCAGCCTTCTGATTTGGGTCAGACGCGCTACCATTGCGCCACGGAGTCAACATGTAAAACACTTTGGTTCTTTACGGTGTTAGAGGCTCTAACAGTTTTAAAGGTTTTCAGTGAAGGCCAACCACTATAACCAATGTGCAAATATCACATTTATATGGATCGATTTGCAACGAGTGAATAAAAATCCGTACAAAGCACTTTCTATGCTGTAATTTGTTTATTGTATAAAAAGCGAGAATTAAATATATCCTTTAAATCAGTTTTATTTTTCCCAATACTGAACATAAGCTTACATGCAGAACAGCAAAAAATTCAAGACTGATGTAAATGACCGAACGTAATAAAAAACAAATTCGTTTTCCCGCCCAGCAACAAGCGGACAAAGAGCCTACACAAGCTAAAATACATACGGGGAATTCGTATTTAAAACACAAAGTGTGAAATCTTTTCGCTTGTCCATGACGGCGCTTCGCGCCGTACAAAGACAAATTCGGACTCTGTTGACTTACGCTGTTTATAGAAATGTTGAATGTTCCTCCTTGAATGTTCGCCCTTGAAACAGAGATAAGACTTCCTGAGGTGACTGTTGGCTGAAGCTGAAGTGCTAACGATCAAGATGTTAGGTATATTCCGCTGCTCTTTCCGAAAGTGAACTAAAACGGAAAGCCGAGATAAGGTGGGGACTTTGATCAGAAACAAAAATTTGGAGTCAAACTTCCTAACCCTTGGGATAATATTTTAATTCAAAGTTCCCCACCTTGGGGAAGGTTTTGAGTTCAGCGTTCAGCCACCAGACCGAGAATTTCAAGCCATCTGAAGTAAAAAATTTATTTTTTTTCATTTGGCAAGACTTTCACTGATCGTGCTGCTCTGGTAAAAGGGGTTAAGTTTTTAAAGAAACTGTGGTGCTGCGTCGGTGGGAGTATTACAAGATAATTTGGTTTTATCAACTGAGTTGATAATGCGAATTGGCCACCGTAAAGAGATTGAGTAGCTGACGTTTCGAGCGCTAGCCCTTCGTCAGAGCGAATCGAGGAATTGTGGGTTGTGTGTGGTTTTAAGATAAGAATTAGCGAAAAAATACGACGTTTCGATCTCGCTGAGATCATTTTCAAGTAAGAAATAAATGAATAGAATTTTGCATATAAGATGTAAAATCACACGTGAGAATATAAAAAGCGATAAAAATATGGAAATATGTACTAAATGTTACAAAAGGTAAGTGATAAAAACTAAAATACAAAAGGCTAGATAACAATAGGATGAAAAAAAAATTAGGATAAAAATTTTATAAAATACTCTGCGCTATAAAAATAACTTTGCGCGGATGGAGTCAGACTGCGTGTTCAAAGTTGGCTTTAGTTCTTTTATGAAAAGCATCTCATAAATTAAGCAGTCAAACTTGCTCTGGCACTTCCGTAAGATCTTGAATTTACGAGGTATGTCGCTTGGGTCCCCCCCATGTTGATCTCTGACGTGCTTCCCGATGACAGATCCCTTGTGTTCATCAATGCGTTGATACAGGTGTCGGCATGTGTAGCCGACATAATCCGCATCGCACAGATCACACTTAAAATGGTATACAACGCATTGTTGGTTCACAATAGGGGGTTTGCTTTCCTTTGGCTTGATGACAGCTCCGATCTTTCGGCTTGTGTACACAGGATGGATATCTTTCCCGATTTTGCGACTTAGTTCTTTAAGTTGTCTCCGGACAGAATTGGCTGATCTCTGGT
>JAEMPF020003634.1:36891-42784 GCA_022496165.2 Catalaphyllia jardinei | reverse complement strand
ATTCTAAAGGATATCTTATTAGAGCAGTTAGGCAAGTCATTAATATATAGCAGAAATAATAGTGGACCCAAGGTTGATCCTTGTGGTATTCCACAAGTAATAGTTTCACAACTGGATTTGGTATTACCAATCTTGACAAATTGAGTCCTGTTGCTTAGATAGTTTTCAAACCACTTAAAGGGAATTCCACGTATTCCATAATGGTAAAGTTTAGACAACAGAATATTATGGTTTACGGTGTCAAATGCTTTGGGAAAATCAAGAAAAAGACCACAGGTAACTAATTTTTTATCCATGGCCTTCTTAAGTGTATCAGTGAGTTCTAGAATAGCCTTCTCAGTTGAGTATCATTTCCTAAATCCAAACTGATACTTATATATAATTTCATGCTTTTCTAAAAAGCTGTTGAGTTGATTATAGATTAGCCTTTCAAAGACTTTACTAAAAGGCGATAGAGTTGAAATAGGCCTGTAGTTACCTGGGTTAGCGACATCACCATTTTTGTAAACTGGGGTGACCTGAGAAACTTTCAGAACACTAGGGACTATTTCAGTTTCAATTGATTGATTGTAAATTTTTGTAAAAGGTACTGATAGTGGCCCAGCTGCTAGTTTGATGAGTTTGTTAGGTATATCGTTTGCATCCAAGGTTTCGAAAAGAGATGAAACCTGGGTTTCTGTTACAGTGGTCATAACAAAACTTCGGGTTGGAGAAAATGAGATATACTGTGTAGGATTTACATTACTATTAGCAATTTCACTAACTAGATTTTTGGCCAAGGTTGACAAAATGTTTATTAAACTGGTCAGCAATATCATCATTATTAATATAAGTTTTCCTATTCCTGACTATTCTTAATGGGGTAGTCTGGCCCTTAGTCTTCCTTTTTATTAATGTACCAATAACCCTCCATGTAGCCTTTAGATTACCTTTACATAAGTCAAAGTGCTTGCAAAATAAGCTTTCTTACTCATACTTCTAAGATGATTCAGCCTATTTGAATATTTCTTAAATTCTTTAACTTTTCCACGATCTTTGGATAAAAAATGAGTTTGATACAAAGTGTGCTTAGTTTTAATAGATTTTAGGATCCCCCTAGATATCCAAGGTTTTTTAAGAAGCCTTTCTTTATTTCTTGACACTTGTTTTATGGGTGCATTTTTATCAACAATTGATTTGAGTGCATTAATGGTAGAGGTTGTTACTTCATGTAAATCTTTGCATTGGCCAGTGACGGCCTTCCAGTCCATTGCACAGATGTCAAGAAGATATAAATCAGAGTTAAATTTACTATAGTCCCTAAAGAAAAGTTTCCTACATAACTTTTTAAGTGATGTACCAGCCCCGGGGTACCAGCCACACAGAAAATTGGGAAATGATCTGAGATATCAACAGTACAATCCCTGAGACCAGACTGTTAATTGTATTAGTATAAATATGATCAATTAATGTTGCAGTATGGCTAGTGATTCTGGTGGGCTTTGTAATTATTGGCAGGAGATCATAAGAATAGAGCATATCAAGATATTGGCCTGTTTGTTGGTGCATGTGGTGTTTTAGTAAATCAATATTCATATCCCCCAAGATGTATACATCATATTTATTTAAATTTGATTCTTTTATAAGTTCTTCAAGTTTAACTGTAAACTCATCCACACCTGCAGATGGGTGTCTATATATACATCCAATTAAAATATGCCTATTATTATTGCAAGGATCAATTTCGATCCAGCAGGATTCAACTAGTGGTAAATCAATTTTCAAATCGGTCCTAGGAATGGTTTTAAGAACCTTTTTGGCATAGATAGCTACATCACCTGCAAGAGTGGGTGAGTCAACATGAAAAAGGTTATAATTGAGTAATTCTGTATTAGAAATAGAGTTTGGATTCAGCCGAGTTTCAGTGATAGCCATAACATCAAGCACTGAGTCTAGTGAGTATAACATGTCAGTCAGTAAATCCAGGTTTTTAGTCAGACTTCTTATATTACAATGAAGAAGAGAGATACCTTTGCCTTGTCTTCTTGTTAAAACATTATTCATTTTAGATATACTATGATAGTCAGACTGTGGGTTGACAAACATAAGATCAGGGTCAGCCTCATCATTTTTATCAGGGTTAGGTAGTACGTTATAGAAATCAGACTCCATTGCCTCATGAAATTTGATAGACGAAATGCTATTAACAAAAATGAATTCCCTATCATCTAAATCACTGAAGGGTAATAGCTGAAGTGTAATTATTATATCGAATTTACATACTAGGGAGCTTCTTGATCACTACATAGCATAAGTGAAATTATTAACTATTACTTATCTGGTCAAGATATTCTTCAAATTCCTCATGAGTGACAAAAACTTGAGTAGGAGACAGTTCATTCGCTTTTAGCATGATCTTGCCATTGCTGGTCCACAAATATTTAACATTATTCGCTCGCTTGTATTCTTTTAATCGCCCGAAGAGCCTTTTCCGGTAGTTCGTCAAAGATTCGTTAATGTAGATCTTGATATTTTCTGAATTTTTCGTTTCAGCAACCAAAGGCAAATGACAGGTGTTTTTTCCAACCAAATTCTTTCGTTTCTTGTATACTTCCTCCCTCTTCTCCCTTCGGACAAATTTGACAATCAAACGATTTTTTACTTTCCGTGTATCAGGAAGCCTGTGTGCTGTTGTAATGTCGCTGTCATCAATTTCTACTCCAACAAGGGAACCAATTTCTTTGACAATCTGATTAGGGTTGTCTTGAGGTCTAATTGGGACTCCAGTAACCTCCAAACAATCCCTTCGCAAGTATTGCTGCGTTTCATCGAGTGAGCATTCAATGCAATAAAGAGTCTCTTCATGTTTACGAGTCGTTTGTTCCACCTCATCTCGTTTCTCTTCAAGTAAATCTGTGATCTCCTTGTATTTATTATCGAGCTTCATTGATCCCCTTTGGAACTTTGTAGGGCTTGAATAACAGTATCATATTTCTTTGATATGAAGTCCTGAGATTGCTCCATAGCATCGCATCTTTCGGTCAGTAGTTTGATACTTGATTTCAGCGCTTGTATCTCCGTCTTAATTTCTCGCCTAATACTAGGTAGAAATTCGTCTTTCCACATTCCTCTTAATTGATCAGCACTTAAAGACCTTTCAGTAGACATAACAGCCTTAGATAATTATTGAGTTTGCAGAATTCAACATCAGACGAGCAGAGCACATGTCATGTCATGCCGCCATGATTATGCTAATTCAACAGAACAATAGCTGTGCACTTGTGTTATAAATCTTTGTACATTCCTTTGCGTCCACAGTATAACAAGAACGTGAAATGACCAAGTTCTGCGTCGTCTACGGAACGCGGACGACGACGGCTAATATTTCCATTTGGAACTGAACTCCGTCGTGGCATATTTAGCCTGAGCACGTTTTTAGAGCCATAGGCGTGTTGAACAGGTTTAGACAAACGCGAATTTCGCTTTTAAAATAAAAATTATTTTTTTCTAGGCATCGTCGTCGTCGTTGCTTAAGTTCTCTAATAAAAAAAAACTATGGCAACGGCTATCGTGCTATCATTTTGAGCTGAAGGCTTTCGCTGCATATTCACTTGACTCTAAAAAGGCTAAGAAACGGCTAAGGCTAAGGTTAGTAAGCTGTACCATTTTCCGCCAGTTCAGATTTTCCTTGGTTTTAAAGCTTGGTAAAAAGCTTATGTCAGAGACTAAAGAGGACTTTGTGCGTCGATGAGTTTGCAAAGTAAATAAATGTCTCTTTCAAGCTAAGACTTTCGCTGTCTCGAAATTTTGCCATCATTTGCGAAATTTACCGCAAAATTGTTTACCAAATTTTCATTTGCGATAGGCAGCTGAGGCTCTCAAAATTTCGAAAAAAATCCGTTGTACATTGCACTGACTAACCTTTTATTCTTATTTTTCCTTTGCGTTACAGTGAGGAAGATCGATGAATGCGCCGCAAAATTGTTGTAAGACCACTAACAATATGGAAGATACAGAAAGCATATATGGTATGAGCACCAAATCTTTCTTGTCTTGACGCATTCTCGTGCAACTTTTTTTTCTGTCAATACCAGGGAAGAACCTTACAAAATTACACTCAGAATATTAGGAAAAGCTACATTCTGCAAATTGACGGTTGAAATTTTCAGGTTATGAGGTTTGAAAAAAGTATTACCAACTAACGGTAGTTCGAGAACGGGAAAACGTTGAACATTGATCCACCCTAAGGAAAAAGATGACGGCTGTACATTTTGCCACTATTACTTCCGAACCAAACTAAGATCACTGGGCATACTGAAAGATATGGTTAAAAGGCAGTCCTTGCTTTACTAACAGCATTGATCTTTGGATGACTTAAAATTTTTCTTTGTGATTTTATACGCTCTTTTAGCGTTTTCGTGCGCAAAGCACAATACCTAAATGAACCAGTCGCCCTCTTTTTCCTTACGGTGGATTGCTGGAGACAGTGTGAAGCAAGTAAAGACGGTTATAATATTATTTACTTATGTCTTGCAGATGAGGTCAGGCAGCTTGTTGCTGTGTCCCCAAAGAAAACTCAATACGATGTAAGGAGTTAACAACTTAGCACTGGAATTATAATCAAAACTTTTAAGTACTTGTAAATGATTCCAAAACCTGCCTTGAATACTTGCAAATGATTCTAAAGGACGTGACTACGTTTGTTCATCTAATGTTTTTTTTTTGTAGGGTATTCGGCCTAATGCGAAATCTAGAAAACTTCTAGCAACTTAATGGTTTATTAATGTGTCTACGTAGGACAGTCTTTGTTTAGTCTGCAGGCCTGGCGCTGAGGGAGGAAATAGCTCCGTTATATATCCTACAAACAATTTTTAATTTCTATCAAAGAATGCTTTTTTTCAGTACTCAGAAGAAAATGGTCACAATTGACTTTAAAAAGCGCAAAATCGTATAGAAATGCTAAAACAAAGTTACACTGTAAAGTCACTCTATAAAACCAGCAAAACAATCTCTTAAAAGGGAAAGTAGGAATGCAGAAAATGCAGGAAAGTAATCAGTTACTTTCATGGCAATCTATATCTGGAAAGACTTTCTATCTTCTTTAAAAGACTTAAGTGTGTTTGCATTTCCGAAGTATATTTAAGCCTCGACCGTGCTCTGTTCTGTTGTAAAGCACGCAGGAAGGGGTGGAGCACGAAAGAAGTGTAGGGGAATGCACGAGAGGCAGTCGAGTGTTTTTCCCCACTTGTTGAGTGCTCTTCACATTCGCCGAATTTTCAAGCTAAACTTTATTTTATCTGATAAAGCACGCTAAAATCAGCCAATCGCACTCCTTGTTAGAATTATTCAAATAATTTGATTGGCTAACGAGACGGCAGCTGTCAGTCACAAAATGGACTTCAACTAAGCTTTCACTTTCGAGTTGCTTTCGTGAGAAGAACAGTAATGAAAGTTCGCTTTTTTAATCACCTGTTTAATTCGGCAGGTAGAGGTTGCTAGTCCAGGGGAATCCGGCCTTTGTGGCTCATGAAAACGTGTACTTTTCCAATGGAAATTACTAGACAAGGAGCTCAAAGCTTGCAGATGAAAATGCGAAATGCTGAGTAGTATTTGAAAAAAGCTACAGTTATTTACGGGTTCCACCCGCTTGCAGTAAGATTGCCCAAACAGCGTCAAAGTTGGAAAGACTAGACTGCTCGCACTTGTTCAGCTCCGAACACAGGAGCAAGCTTTCAACTGATTACTTGTCGGATACGAAATTGTTGAGGTTCCATTCGCTGAGATGAACGGAGCCGTCGCTACTAAGCAAGGGAACGTTACTACACTGCACGCAAGTGTTGTTTGAGCATTTTTACAAAAATAAAGCTTCTCATCATAAACAAACTGAGCCGGCTCAATTGGTATTTCTCTGCCT
>JAEMPF020003634.1:6287-31491 GCA_022496165.2 Catalaphyllia jardinei | reverse complement strand
TCACTAGTAGTTCAAATATACTTAGCAGGCTTAGCAATCGCCAATTCGTTAGAGAAAAAACTGCGTCTGACTGCTAAAGAAAATCATGTTGCGTGACACGAACTAGACAAGTGAAGCCAAAATAATAGCAAAACAGACTGCCGCATCTTCGTTTATAAATGAGCTCCTTTTTAAGAATACTCCTACCTTGATTCAATAAAAATATGTAGCCTGATTATTTCTTCGCAAACTGCGTTAGGATCCCAAATTCTCGGAAGTTATTTTTAAAAAACACAACTTGAAAGTTTATGTAAATTATGTTCAATGTAATTTGACTCGTTCTTATTAGACTGTTGTTTTCACGAGTCCAGTTTATCATGATTCGTCTTGGTTCTCTCCAAAGAGATTATTCGCTCTTTAGAGGAGTTATAACTCTTGAAAAGGGTTCAAGATCGCAGCACGGCAGATATGGCTACACAATTCACTTGGATCGCCACGACCAGTAAACGAACTCCGAACAATCCTGACAATTTCTGCTAGCATAGGCACAGCCGAAAAGTGTTTTCAAAATACTACATACATGCATACTCGGCAGTCTGAAGGTATTCTAGAATTTTTATGCAAAAACTCCTCCAGTCCTTCTAGAAACTGTAGATGTTGGTTTAGAAATGTCAAGCGATTTCAATTTTAATTTTTGCTATGTCCGATTACCAGTCGAGCAAAACCGAGAGAACACCTACTTTATAAATTCTACTATTCATCCATTCACTCATTCATTCATTCCGAACACTGGGGCGATTTCTATTCGATCATTCGTCACGAGGACCGAATAGTTCCAAACTTGGACACTCTACTTACTTACGCACACGATAGCATTCTGGCTACAGCTGCTAAGCAGAAGTAGCCACAAAAAGTCAGTATCTTTCTTAGCACCTTATAAATATTACCCGAGAAAAAAACTGAGAAGACAACCTTTTTATTAGGCTCAAATGGTCGCAATTGTGCCGTTCCTTCATGTAATTCGTATGGGGATTTATTCGACAACAGCTGCAAGAGGAATGTGACTTATCACAAGATACCAAGTGCACCAGAACTGAAGACATGGATCCAACGTAATGAAAACTTTCAGCGAATGACGTCATAAATTTAATATTCAAAATGGCGCCGCGACCTATTAAAAGGGTGTATACAAATTCCGTTTGAGGCGGGAAACCAACTCAATGCAGGCGTGCTCAGCCAATCAGCGTCAAGTAATCATGCCCTCTTGATTACCAAAAGTGCCCTCGTGATTAAGAAAAAATGCCCTCTGTCTCAGCCAATCAGCATTCAGTAATTTTGCCCCGCGTGTGATAAAAGATGAAAAAGAATACAATAATAAATTCCTACCCCATATGGCTTAAGTTTAACTAACGCAATAAATTGATTCTATTTTGACAGTCAAAAGAGAGTATTTTATTCATTTTCAACAATCCGCTTCTTGTGGACAGCGGTCCTTATGAAGTAGTGTTCAAGGGAGAACAACACTGTCTAAGAGTTCCTGCTGTCCTACTGAACAGCTGTGTTCTTCAGGTGCATGCGCCAGGTACGGTGAAATGTTCATCTCAGGGAGTACTTTATTGGCTCTGTTTTGGTCAGACACTGTGCCAAGTAAAATGATACAAGGCATCGTCATATGGCCAGTAGTTATGTATTTGTAGATCTCAGAAGACATTCAAAGAACGTTCAAAATTTCAGCTTTTTCGTTGGACTTGAGAAACAGCGACGTTTGCTTACTTGGACGGCCTAACCTTAACACATCTTAATATCTCTCAATTCCTGTGACCCTGTAAAATCATTTTCTGTATATTGCATTCAATCTCATATTCTCGGAGTGAACTCTCAAACAAGGTTGGTTAATAACCAAAACAGTCATTTGTATCACATTAACTTGACATCTTGATCCCCAAGTGTTATGCAAATGTTCGTTCTGCCCAAAAAGTAGAAAACACAACTTGATATTAGTTACTGGACTTCTCCGCTGTCTTATCGCGTAATAAAATGGCTATTTATATGAGAAAACTATCTTCATTTTTATCATATAGTTTTAATTTCCCGCTGTTGTCATAATTTACATGTGCAGTGTACTATCCGCCTGAAATTACCATCGTTAGCATTCACGACAAACTCCAGCAGCACGAGCCTTCCATCGCTCGGTGTTCCTTCCAGTTTTTCTCGAGGAGTCAAGTGCTTGATGAACTTTTGGAAAAAGCCACTTGTCCAGAGCAGATGATTTGTGATTCGCTTGGGGTCTCCACAGCTAACATAACAATGGTTGACGAGGTTATTGCTCAAAGAATCCAACAGAAGTCTCCCCATGAGTTTCATTTGCTTGAGATTCCCCAAACCGGACAAGCGAGAGGTTTGTTTTGTTTTGTGGTTAGTTTAAAAGTGCCTTAAGTTATTTTAAAACTCGTTAATGGCCTTTTTAAGGTTAACCTGCGGTGCAGGCGTTATTTTGGAACGGAAAGCTCGAAAAAAACCGTTTTTTGATGCCGCCGTCTTAGATTGTACTTGGACTTTTCCTCGCCCCAATCCTCCACAGTTGCCAAATCCAAAATGGCGGCCTAATACGAAAATGTACGCTAAATCGAATCGCGTAAGTAACTAAACACTTTCCTAATATTTACTAACATAAATTTGGTATGCGTCGTCATGTTATATGTTTAATAATCTTGCAATATTTCTGTTATTTTCTTGTTAGTCTTGTTTTCGATTCGAATTAGTTTCTGTCTTCTTGTTGCTGATTGCCGGCAAGCTAAGTACAACGTTTTCAATAACTATTATCATATCTGAATCACTTTCAGCTCAATCTAGCACCAAGTACCCCACTCTTATTCACTTTGGAGCTGCCCAAGGTCTAAAGCGTACTGTAGCCGCGTGCTTACGGCACTGCCCAGCGGCACGACAGGCATGCGCACTCCAAAATAAAGATGGCATGTGCCCAGAGGAATTAGCAGAGAAATATGGATACTTTGAAGTATCACAAGATCTACAAGATTTTGAGGTGACTTGCCCTTGAACGAGTTAAAGCCAGCTTATAAGAAAGCTCGATTATTTTCTGTCAAGAGCTGATACCAAGCGCCCATCACTAGGAGAATACTGTAGCTTACCCATATTCCTGTCACAGCGTTTTCACAGGCCTATTTTTAGATTGAATTTACCGCGAATTTAGACCCCTTCAGGAACGTCAGTGACCAATCATTGACTGCATAATTTCACCGGAAGATTAAAAAGGAAACTTTTTTTCCTTGCCGATGTAGACCGGAACTGACCTATTTCGCGGCAAAATAAGCGTAAAAATAGATCTGTCTTTAAAAGTGCCGTGATGTAGGTTTCGGGTCCGGTAATAACGGCGACATTTTTCTTCAACCTGTCTCGCAACATTGTTGCATTGCAAGTTCAAACACATTGCTTCGCGTATTACCACGTTTGTGACCAACTTGTCTCGCAACAAATACAGTGTTGAAAGTTGAGGCAACATGTTGCGCAAAGTGGACTCGAGTTCTACTTTCTGCAACAAAATTTGGTTTTGCTGCTCGTATTACCACTTACGGAAGCTTCAACTTGTCTCGCAACAAATTTGAATTTGACGCTTGTGATTGGCTTTCGCGAAGCCCAGCAACACGGCGAATAAAAAGACATGGCGGACCGTGAAGACAGCCTCGAAGGGTATCATAGGCTTTGGAACACCTCGTTTGTCTCTTCAAAACAAGCTGCAAAAAAGTCAAAAGGCTTGGAAGAACTGTTCGCTGGCTATCTAAAAGGAAACTGAGCTTCATACTGAGAGAACCTAGCTGGAACAGAAAATTAAGAAAAAAATGACGCCAGAAGGCGAAGTGAAAGTTCGTCGAAACGCTAAATTATCTGAAAGCAAGAACCATCTTCAATTACACAAGACTGACCAAAACGTGTAAAATTCCGCAGACTTGCAGAACTGTATTTTGCTGGGAGACAAAGTTGGTCACAAACGTGGTAATACGCGCAACACTGAGTTTCAACTTGCAATGCAACAATGTTGCGAGACAAGTTGCCCGTATTACCGGAACTTTTAGTATGAGAGTTACGCGCTCCTAGTGATGGACTCCTAGTCGTGGCGGCCGTCTTGCTTGTATTTTCATGTGGCGAAAGAGACATGACGAGGAGTAGATCCAAATATACAACGGTGGAGGGGGGTAGATTCTATACTCTCCTCAGGTGGCACTCACCATGTAAAACAAACACGGAGCTTGCTTCGGCAACTCGCCTTACGCTCGAACGATCAAACTATTGAGAACAGCAAGCTTTCCACATAAAGGAAAAAGGTTAACAAGCTTGATACAAGTCTATGGTTTGTTAAACATCACTTTTTTGTTAAATACCTCACTCGTTCAAAGTTCTAGGAGTAATTGGTATGTTAACTTCCATATATTTGACCCGCTTTATAAAATATGGTATGCCGAGAGGTTTTTATGAACTAAATCACGTAAGCTTTTCTGAGAGTGAGCCCAAGCTGGTGAAATCGCGCAATTCTGTATTTTGAGATTGATTACTTAAAACCAAATATCAGGCGAAGAACAATGAATTGAGGGTTGCAAACAAACGAGATATTGCAGATTCGATCAGATATACTATGGAAACACTAAAATCTATTTTCGTCTTCCGTTTTCAAGGCAAACGAGCGAATACGTACAACAAGCATCCCTTCAACTCGGATGGAAGTCAACAACTATGACAAGGACAATCAACAGAACTACGTAGAGATGGGTCCAAAAATGCCCCTTGATCAGCCTGATGAAGAATATGAATATATGGAAATGTTAAGGCTTGAAAATCAAGAGAACGGTAAGTTAGATATCGAATGATTGCATCACCGCACCTCTGGGTCCCCATTCCGGAATCGCTTCAGTACCATTGTCTTTAGTAAACACAGTTACACACGACTTAGCTGTTGTATTAAGTTCGAATTGTTTTTTTTTTCTAATTAGTATTGTGTTGTTTATCAGAGAAAATGATGACTTCTGAAATTTGGAAAGCAATTCATATAGCAGAACAAGCTGTCAATCAAAGCTGGAGAAATAGTGATCTAAGCGAGGAAACGGCCAAAGCATTCAGCCAATTCCTTCAAAGAAGTGCTCGAGAGGTAATTTCATAATGTAAAAAAAATGTAAAATGTAAATCTCGTTTAGTGGCCATGCACTTAGCTGTACAAGAACTAAGCTTAGGCAGTTTACAGGCATGCCGCTAAAACAAAGGAAACAAGTATTTCAAGTAAACGTAACGTAGTTAAAAATCCCTACTGGTAGAAGGCGGGCCAGTTGGCTATTTACAAAGCGTGACCGAGGATTTGAACTCGGGAGTACCGAGAAACAAATGCCGTTAGTGGCAGGGACGGATTACAACACAGGCTAAACCACTCGGCAACGCTGCCCCACAAATCTACAACGGCCTCCCTTGAGGACAGATGAAAAGTAGTCATTACGGGGAGTTGAGCGTACAAAATGACACCTTTTTGTATATTCAAAAGGTGCTTATACGTATCGCAATCAAAACTTCATAACAACAAAACAGAACCAAACAGAAACAGAAACGAAATTGTGTGGTACAGATAAGTTCTGTCCCTTTTTACAGTGTAAAGTGGTCTTTTGTATATGTTGCAGTTAATTTTTGGTTTCAGTTAATTCTATAATTAAACTAGTCAGTTTCTTTCTAACTAGGTTATTTTATAATTACTAGTCATTTTTTTTTTTTTTTTGGGGGGGGGGGTGTTTCTCAAAAAGAAAACACATTCACCACCAGCCCTAACCCCAACCCTTTCCCTATCCCGATTGACCCCCCTAACCCTAACCCTGCCCCTAGACCTAACCCTAGACCTAGCCCCCCAGTTTTTTTTTTTTTTTTTTTTTGCACTCATCTGGATTTGAACTCCAGATCTCTGACTTAAAAGTCCATCTTCATATCCACTATTCCACGAGAGCAATCGTTGCAAAGTTGTTTGTATTTGTTGGTCTAATAAGTTATTGGTCCCAGAGTTACCCTTCCCCACAATTTAAACTGGTTTGAAAATTTCAACCCAGGTTGAAAAATATAAACCAGTTAAAAATAAAATCACCTAGTTAGAAAAAAACTAACTAGTTAAAAATAAAATCACCTAGTTAGAAAACAATTAACTAGTAATTATTAAATTAACTGAGACCAAAAATTAACCGAAACATATACATCATTTGTCAGTTGTTGATTAACTGACCTTTGTGGAGAAGTTATTTTGGCAGTAAGGAGGCGCTTTTAGACAAGATAAAAGGGAGTTTAAGAAGCTACGTACTACGGCGATGCCGACGACAACGTTGATTAAAAATGAATTCATATTTCACCTACCAATCTCGGGAGTTGTCCCGAAACTGAATCTAGGACACCGCACTAAATCTGAAATATAACTTTAAAAATTAGCCGTCGTAGTTTAGCGACGCTCCCGTTGCCGTAGCTGTCGCAGTTTTCGTTGACGTCCTTTAAAATAAGAGTAAATGTATGAACCTTCCGCCGCAGTATGAGAAAAAAAACGTCTGCCTGTAAGGAGGTGGCCATTAGTGGAGGCTCGACTGTAACTATACAAGATGTTAAGTTTGACAAGCGTTGTCTGTTTTGGCTTTCTATGTATAATAGAAAAAATCTGTCCGATTGCTTTCATTGCTTTCTCAATGCTGTCTCTGACTGTTTTGGTTCGGTGGAGCGTGAAACGAACGAAGACGAAGAACACGACACCTGAGTCCCCCGGACTCAGGTGCACCTGTTTTGCGTCTCCGTTAAGTTTCCGAGTTTCTCTTCTAGCTAACATGTAGCTCCTAGGCCAGTCTTCCGTTAGATAAATCATTTGATATAATTCTCCCTCTACATAACACCTAAGGCACACTAAGGGCTGGTTCTCATTCTTGCGTCATCTCCTTCGCAATTTCTTCGTAAAGTACATCTCGATTCTGCCCAGGAAAAAAGGTTTTTTCTCAATACATTACTGATTCGAAATTCTTATGACCTCCGTGAATCCTATAGTGAATATATATTAAATCCTGACTATTCATCGTCTTGTATGCCATGTTTATTGTCTTGCCTAGGCTCAATTTTCATTTCCAGTGAAATGTAATTCCACCAAGCGAAAAAATGCCCCACCAACCTTTTCAGCCTACAACCGTATATGAAATGAGTTTTCAGGGCCGTTACTGATATCAGTTGTGTGTGTTGTTCCATTTTTAGCATAGAGACGTGCCCCGTAAGGATTTCGAAAAAGCACCAGCCTTACCTCCAAGACACCACCCTCCTGATAAACGGCACTCCATACACGACATTCCTACGAGTGGCAACGCCCCACCGCTTCCTCCGAGGTCTCCAAGATCTCCTATTTCACACAGTTTCTTCTTGAGTATGTACAGCTATCTTAGCGTTCTGTAAAAATGTACTTTAGAACATTGAACTCTAGTCTATGTCTATTTGAGATTGTCATTATGCATGACTAGTCTCGAAGCTTGAGTCTACTGATTTCGGGTCTATGTCCTTCAATGCTTAAAAACCACCCAGCTTCATAAACGGGTAAAGCCGAATTGTGGGCATACAAGCATCGCATTGAGGGAAAATAATGGTATTCTCTGTTAAGTCGCTTCGCTGCATAACTTTCACGAAGGGGAACAACGAAACGAAATATTTGACTATGTTCTTTACACAAAATTGCAGGTGAGCGGGGAATTGGTCAAAGACGTGGCTCAGATCCAAGCGTAAGTTCACCCAAATGTAATGCTTGTTTTGCTTTATCCGTCTTTGTCAAGACATTAAATCTACATTAACTCCGCCCGTACAATTATAATGCGTAGATGAAGACATTATGTCTGAGTCATAGTCCGGAGGATCATTTTTATTCTTCGTCATAACCTGTCCTGTTGACAGCGTATTTGGGAGGCTAACTCGAAAACTTCTCAGTTATTTAGCCTCCAGGCTCAATAGTTGTACTTCTTTTTAGTTTTTCTCATAATTATATATATTTATATTTATTTAATATAAGTACAAGAGTGAATAAAGAGTTTGTTATTGTTGTTGTTGTTGTTGTTGCTGTTGTTGTTGCTGCTGTTGTTGTTGTTGTTGATGTAATGGTTATCATTCTTGTGAATAATGAAGTTATGACAAAAACCACTCATTGCTAAACAGAAAACAAACTGGGTCCAAAAACTGTGCGTGAACGCCTAAATGTTTCTCGTTTCAGATTTACAACAGAATGCAAAAACAGTTTGAGTAAGTATACTCTGTATTTCAGTACGTATAATAGTACTTACGTCTACTTCATAGGGTGGTTAGGTGAAGTTTGCAAACGAGCCTGGTGGCTCAATGGCCCAGAGCTTATCCCGGTTTCTGTAGCATAAAGCGCCTACTCCCCGCGTCCCCTGGAAGCTGGTCCATCGCAAGGTTACCCCCAGCATTACATTCCCCAGTACCCATTTGCTCAACTCGGTATAGCAAGAGGCACTGTGAGAGTAAAGTGTCTTTCTAAAGAACCCCAGCCAGGGCTCGAATCTGGACCGCTAGATCCGGAGACGAGACCACTAATCATGAGGCCACTGTGCCTCCTCACGTCAGCATCGTACATTATTTAAAGTTTTTATGTTACATATTCCATTTTCTTTGATATAATGTTTTTTGCTGTTTTGCAGTCAACAGCCAATTCGTGAAGAAACGACTAACGGTCCACCAGGAAGTCCCCAATCGCCACAATTGCCAGCCAGGGCAAAATCTCCCCTTGCTCAAGGAGGTAGAGTATAGAAAGAAAAGCCAGTTTTAACTGCCATCCAGAGTCTTCTTTAATATTTACAAATGCATACAGCTGTTGCCACGCTGTCTCACGAAAGCGTCCTGACAATGCCGATTTGTCCCATGAGTAACAATAATTTGGCGTTGCTTAGTTAAAGTTAACTTGAGGTTTACTTTATTTTTGCAAGAAGGAAGGAGAAAGAATTAATTACACGTGTTGCTGTTTCCGTTATTCGCCCTGAAACCCCTTGAATTTCAATCAAGCAACTATAAACCACCATTACCCATAATGCCTTTTGACATTGTCGCGTACCTTTATACGCTATTCTAGGGTAACCTTTCTCAAAACAGCTGTATAATCTAAATTATAAAACATACCATCCTCGACAACCTGAACCAATAAGATTGTGGCTAGATGAAAGTAGATCATACTTCAGAGACTGTATGTTGTATATGATTTAAGAACATTAATTTGTTTCGGTAATCTTTCTATCATTTTAATTATTTTCAAAGAACAAAATCATGTGTAAAGATCACGAGAGTTCTAACCATTCGATCAGATTATTTTACTTTAATCATCAGCTTCCGGAGGTTTAGTCAATGGATGGAGGGGATCAGATCCTAACGTATGTGTTTAATTTACTCTTTAAACTCATCAAGATTTAAATTTAGTGTGAACAGGTGAAGAACAACGTAATTCGATGCTCTGGCGGACACTTGAGATCACCCCCTGTTCCTTTCGTATTCTCTGCATGCATGCAGGAGGTTATGCACTTGTAGTTTCTATGTGTCAACTTACTCCACCTCACTCCACCCCACCACACGAAACCACATCCAACATACCACACCCCACTCCACCCCACCCAATCCCACTCAACCCAACCACACCCTACCACACCCCAAACCACCCACCCAACTTTTGGCTCTCTCGTAGCTTAGGTTTAAATTGGTCTGCCTTTTCATTTGCAGTATAAGACAAACCCTTTCTAGCCAAAGTTTCCTCGGAGACGTTTTTCTAAAAAAAAGAACTGCTTCCTCGCGATCGTGTTCTTTCTTTACATTCTCAATAAACGTTGTTTTCCTTTTATTTATAGTTATCCCACAAGCCAATTGCCAGGTAAGCATTCATTTGCGTCAACTTATCGGAGAAAGTTGTCTCTAAGGAACAATGGAATTTAATAAACTCATGTTTAATGATAATGGTGATTGAATTAGTAGTATTAAAGATTGATCGACGCCCGAATTATTAGCCAGACCGAAATATATTTAGGAAATGTCCGACTTACTTGAGCCTCTCACATCGTAGAGGAGCTAAATTAGTTCTGTGCTTGGTTATAATATCTGCCTTGTTAACTATAAACATGATAAGGCATTCACAGTGATCACCGAGTTCGACAAAAGTTGAACTGAACAGCTAGCTCAAACATTTACTGAGATTCACTAAATAAAATGAATTACAGTGAGATGTTTTACTGAATCAGTATTGAAAAAGTTACCGAGCTGTGAATAGATTTTTAGTAAATAATTTTTGCACATATTGCTCGAACTTTGAGTGCGATGCGTCTTAAGTAGTCTAAGTAAGCAACTGAAATAGTTTAACTTTGATCGAGTGTTAAAAAATATGAAATTATCTTACTTTTTAAAACGCCCTGCTTAAACATCCTTTTATTCGTATCGGTCTATGCGGCATCTCTACAGCAACTTTGGTTCTTGTAATGGAGCAAGAAATAAACTGACCCTGCCAGTAAAACCTCATCAAGGTATGTCCTAGAACACTTGATTAAAAAAGGTGGGGCCAAGGAATGATGGCATTATCGAAAAAACGGAACGAGAGAGGGAAGAAGGAAAGATTGGTGAGAGGGAAGGAGGGAGGGAGGAATTGAAGGAGGGTTGGTGGAAGGGAAGTATCCGGGAGACAAGTAGGGATGGAGAGCGGGATGGAGACTATAGCTTAATAGAGAGAGGGGTTAAAGCGAGAGACAGAGATGGAGGGGGGAGGAAGGGAGGGAGGGGGGAGGGGGGAGGAAGGGAGGGATGGGGGAGGGGGAGAGACTGAGAGAGGAAAAAAGTATAAGGGAGAGATGTGGAGCGGAAAGGAGTAAGTGAGGAAGAGAGTAAAGCAGAGAGAGAGGAAGGAACGGAGGGAGGGAGAGATGTAGGGCGGAAGGGACTGAGGGAGTGAGGAAAGAAGGGGAGGAGGAAAATAGGATCAGCTGGTGCTGCGAACTTAAACGGTTTTTTAGAATAACCAGGAGCCCATCACTTGGAGCTTGCAACTACCCCATATTTCTGTCACGGCGTTTTCACAGACCGATCTATTTTTAGTTTGAATTTATCTTGAATTCAGATCCCCATGGGAACCTCAGTAACCAACTGCAATCACGAGCACGGACTAATGTCGGCATGTCGAAATGATTTCGACATGTTCACGCGTGAGGCCGCATTGTTTTATCCTCACCGAAGCGTGCTCACGTAGTCTGGAACTGGCCTATTTCGCGGGAAAAACTTTTAAAAATAGACTGGTCTGTAAAAATGCCGTTGCATTGGCTCATTATGGGAGTTGCAGGCTCCAAGTAATGGGCTCCTGGAATAACATTTTGCCTGCTTACACTGAATCAATTTATTTCACAGTTGAATATTTTCTCTTACACTCAATACAGGGAAAAATGGATTACCGTGTCATCCAGACTTCCCAAATGTATTTCTTCGTCAAAAGTCTCATTCCATTGACGCAACATCTATGAGACTCTCCCCCAAGGTTCCCCCGAGATCACTGCCACGTAACCGCTCGATGAGCTGTGAGCCTGAAGTTCCTGTGCCCAACCTTGCTAAGAGTCGTAAGTTCAAAAATCATTTCTCGTGTATTTTGTTCGTGTTACTATGATGTTAACAGCCCGCCTACAAAAGGAAGGACCCAACCCCCCTCCTAAACAGAGTAAATTGCAAAAATAGAGTGTTTTAGCTTGACCAAATCCTGTACCTTCGTGGCGTCCTTCCTGCTAAGAAATTAAAACGAATCACCACATTTAGCATGCTTTGGTCGTCATGTCGAGTGAGACAGATCTCAAGAACTACCTTGTCCACAGCCGCAGAGAAGAGGTACATCCGTCACTTGCTACCAGCTCACGCTCACGCTTTCTTGCTCACTCCCAGTGTCTTGCCCCTTTCACTAAGAAAACATATGTGTAAAAAAAAAGAAGCCGTTGGAGGAGGTAGCAGCAAGATGAGAAATTTTGTGAATATGCCTCTGTGATTGTGGGGATTTAAAACTGAATTTACTTTCTTGTTTCTTCTTAGGTACCAAGAGTGAGCCCAGATAAATGTGAATTTGTAACAACAACCAAACTAATGTAGCGAGTCGACCTTTGTATTATACAGTCAGATAATATCTCAGCGAAAAGGCTCGATGTTACGACTGCGTTGTACGTGATTAGTAGGGAATGAGTTGACAAAAACTGTTAACTTAATTTTTTAGAGTTTCACTTGCCCATCAAACTTTAAATTGCTGGTAGTTAAATTTTAAGAGGCTAGCCATAGCTCTCAGTATGAACCATGCTTATTGACTGCCACAGCTCTTTTTCACATGGCGGCTCATATTGGGGTCCCAAGGTTTCCGTGACACATAGTTTGTTTACCACTTATTCAAAAAGTCCGGAAATCTCGGTCAGAATGTGAATGATAAGACAATTTTTAATCGACCAACAGGAAAATTTCTGAAATAAGTGGAACGTGTTGAAAGGCAGTCCAAAATTTCCAACCGAAATAGCCGTGTGGAAATGTGCTTACCATTTGCAATTATCATGGGGTTGTGAACAGACTGAACTCGTCCTAGTCTCTTTCGGAAATGGTAAATGGCCAATCCGAACGGAACATACCGTCTGGCAATTTTGCTTCCATTTGCAAAAACCGTTAACGATCCGGTTTCTCCGTGTAAATGGTCAACAGTGACTGCCTCTGTGTATGTATCGGTACTGTGTGAAGAACTTTTGATGTTGGTCAGTTATTGGAAATAATGGCCCTCAGTTTTAGAACAACAAAGTTAAAACGTTTTTGTGGTAATTATACTTTTAATTCAGTCATGGTAAATAAGAAGTTTGTTAAATAGAAATTAAGAAACGCTTGCCCGGTTACATTCAGTAGAATTGCTGTTTTAAATCCAGGGGGGTCTACGATGTAAAAAAAGACGGGGTTGCTCGTCTTATCTATTAATTAGGGGTAAAAAGCAGCTTTGGTTCTTCTTAGGGCGTTCAACTCTAAAAGATCTACAGCGGGCGCTTTTTTGGTACTGTTAAGGGCATTAAGCCGAAAATTTTTAAACGACAGGGGATAATGTGTTTTACAATTGGTACCTCCAAGAGGTGAATTGTTCAAGCCACACCCACAAAGAAGGATCTTAGTACCTCTTAGGAATTTTTTTCAAATTTTTCGACGAGCACCGTCGTCCATTTTGTATCATGAAAGACTCCCCCACCGGGTTTAAAACCTTGGAACCTTGGCTTTCACAGTTATGTTATATAAACAATGGCCTCTATTTGGCGCGAAAATATGCTAGGATATTTGTCCGCGAACATTATCTGTTCCGAAAAGCGAACAGTTTTCCGAGAGCGTAGCTCAGGGAAGACTGTGAGCTTCCAGGATGAGATAATCTCAAAGGGTAGATATCCGAGCATATGGAGGCTATTGTGTTAAGTATCTTTTAAATATTTTTCGCAATGTGCAACGCGCGCAGTTTTAGTTGGGGAATATTCAGTCACGTGACGTGTTTAGACCAATCGCGCGTTAGCGAAATTATTTGATGGATTATAATTATGAATATGTTGAAATTCAACGTGATATACATGTACAGTTATTGAGCGCTTTAAAATGATATAACGTAGACTATATAGAAATAATTTTGTATTTTAATCCTACAACCTCTGGAATAAAAAAGTAAATCTCAAGGCACTGGTGTAATATTTAGCATTTTGAAAACAGTCCAAAGAAAACACGCGCGCTGATTGGTTCAAAATCGTGTTTGTATAACTCGATGGAGATAGAACTAGCACGAGCTGTTGACGTAATAATGGCGCGAGCAAAGAGAAATCACATTTTGATAATCAAAGTTAACAAGTTTTTTTTCCTTTTTCTCGTCGCAGTGTTTTCTAAAAGAAATAAAAGACATGTACTCCGTGTTTCTATCGAGTTATAGAAACGCTCGTGAAAGTTTAGGAGAACTCGAAAAAGCTGTGCAAACACTCGCCTGCGCCTCGTTTTCCCACAGCATTTCTCGTTCTCCCAAACTTCCACTCGTGTTTCTATCTAACAATTAGACTACGAGCCCGAGCTTTCTACGAGCAGATAGTCAACGAGGCGCAGCCGAGTTGACTATCGCTCGTAGAAAACGAGGGCGAGTAGTCTAATTGTTTTAGTATATATTTACCGTGGTCTCATTGCATAAAAAGAAAAAAAATGTCAAGTAAAGGGTAGAAAATAATCGTTTTATTATGTAACATCAGGTTCAAACGTGATGCACGGTGTGGACTGATGCGTAGTTATAGTTCACCACTAAATTTTCTCCGATTCGTATTGGTTAAAATTGATCACGTGACGCGATAGTGCTCATCCGCATAGGGCCACTATCAGCCCATAGTGCCCGTCCGAGGAAACTTCCCGGATGGATAGTAGTCGTCCGCCGGAAATACCCGGATGGATAGTAGTCGTCCGTGAAAATTTTGTTATAAACAAGCGGGTTTCGTCGAAAATAAACAACTGAAATTGTATTAAGGGTTTTTGTCTGTTTTATTTTTCAAATTTTTTTTCAATTGAAGTCTAACTGATTTTTGAACTAGCGTGCGGAAGAAAATTTGGTGGTCAACAATAAAGACAATAGAGTGTTTATGTCTCGGAACTATCGGTCTGATAGTTCCTCGACAGAAACACTCTATTGTATTAATAGAAAAGAGTAATATAGCCAATCAAATTCACAGATTCAGAAACCCGGTACATTTCTTAAATACTACTAGAAAGCATTAAATAAATCATGAAAATTTAGTGTAGTCCCATTTCAGGGTCCTGTATGGGAAACTCTTATTTAACAAGTACGGGGGTACCCTTCGTACGTTTCAGGGGTTAAAAAAGCGTGTTTGGGAAATCCTAGAGTGCGGTTAAGCATAAAAAGGCCCAAAACGAGAGCTTTTGCGATACCTTATGATCCGAAGAAAGTCAATGTCAGTTAATGTGTTGTTTGATAGTTGGTAACTCAAAGGGGTTAAAAAATATATATTCAAGCCACGTCCACAAAACAATATCTTGGTCCCTTTCAGGGGTTATTTCTGACAAGCCCACCTGTATTTTTTATATGGGGGTAACTCCACGGATTGGGGGTTTAGGGTTTTCTTTCTAGTTAACGTTGACGCTTAAATCAAGTGTAATTCATTGTTCTAATGTTTTTTCTCTTCAGAGTACCTTTATTGTATTATATCTATTGTCATCTATCTATTATATTATTGTAAGTTACACAGCCCGCCTCGATTAGCGATGCTATATGCGGGTTGTGTAAATTTAAAAATCTGTTGAATTTGAATTTTAATAAAATAATGCTAATGCTAAAAAAAAAAAAAAAAAATATCTAAACGTCACTTCTGAGGGTGTATGTTGAGGCATACGAAACGTTAGGTCAACAATCAAAGTTTTTTACAACATGCGTTGTTTTGTCATGTTTGTAAACGCATTTTGTATATCATTTCTGTTAAAGCCCTTTCATCGTGACTACGCCGAAGTCTTAATATTTTCGCGGATTGAGATCTGTTTTTTTCCCATTAATAGACCTAAAAAGGGCTGTATCAAATGCGGGTCAAACGAGAAATAGCCTTGTTCTAGTCAGTTATTTTCATTTAACAATATTTGTGGTAGTAATTGAACCGAGTGGAGGTCAATTCAAGGAGTAATCGCGCAAGTATTAATTAATGAGCACGATTTCTCCCTGAATTGTCTTCCACTCGGTCCAATTACTTATTAATCGTATCGACAACAAATTTTGGAATTAAAAATGTCCTATGAGAACTTCTTACATTACTTGCACAACTTACAACACAGTACTGGTTTTCCCATAATAACTCATATGGGACCATAACTGCACTGATCTTTGCTGAAAAACTGGCCTTTCCATTATATTTTCTATTTGAGAAAAAGAGATCTGTTACATCAAAACTTTACTGATAGATGCGCGGACACCTAACCAAAAGTTTATGGGAATTGAAGTTCCCTTATATCTTTCATTTGGGTGTACAATACAATATTTTAATAATTCCTCCCAACTAGGCTTTTCAGAATTTATTTACATATTTTCAAGAATAGTGTTTTTTGTTCTGTCATGCATGCAAACATCACTGAAGACAAATTAATTATATAATCCTATGCATGGGAACAAAGTGACCATTCAGTATTATCTCATAAAATGTCCTCGTATGCATGGGGTGGGGTGGTGCGTGACGAGACTTTCAAGGCGGCAATTGCCATTTTTCTAATAAAAAGCATGAGGAAGTTTTCTTGATCGCAGCTTCGGATACAAAATTTGCGGTCTTTAAACAAACCACGTGAACTTCTTTTATTTCATTTTTCTGCATTGTTGTAAAGAGTTAGATGTCTGTGGCATGGCATTCACTTGATCCAAATGTCACCATCCATTTCCCCCTTGTCCCACGCATTCATAAAGCTCATCTGATCGGTCACCTGCGGGACAAACAACGCATTGAATGTGATTGAGAAATTTGAAAGAAATGGCAAAAATCACATTTTACAAGAAACTGACGTGTATCGATAAAACAAAAGGTCCGTTTATACCACATTCAAAGGTAGAAAAGTACAGTGGCGGATCTGAGGAAAGGGCCCGGGGGAGGGCAGGCCCCACCCCCCTTCCTTATTTTGGCTAAAAAAAGAAGAAATAACAGAAGAGAAAAAGGGCCGCCACGAAGCTCTTCGGAACGTCTCACAGGATTGGTTGACAAAATTATATATAAACAATGGTAACAATGGAGCCTAGCCCTAAAACAATAGAGCTTCGTGCCAACATGATCCAATGAAATTAGAGGTTCTACAGAGCGTCGTGACAACAGGGGAAAAACGCAAACAGGGCAAGTAAATCAAGACCCCGTGCGGTCCCCCCCCACCCCTTTAGCTCAAGATTTGGATTCCCCACTGTAACATGAGCCCATTTTGCATCACATCCAGGAAATAACTGCAAGTATTAGCATGCAAAGTCACGTGAGCCACTCGCGTGGTGGTAGTATTAACTAAAAACGCTGGCTACGAGACTAGCCGGTCAGGTCAGCAAGTAATATACGTACTTTCAAATAACAGTACTAGTGCAGAGAAATGGAGAATTCATTACACACTACCAAGATACAGCTATTAACCACAACGCCCTAAGCCATGTCAACCGTTTCTTTTGGCAACAAAACTCGAACGTTCGTTGTAGTGATGAATAATCATTTAAAACATTGCCTTGATTTCCATGTTGAAGTACAAATGTCACGTCATCGTAAATGTCTTCATTTATTGTCTAGTTTCTCTCCTTTTAACATAGAATTGAAGCTAATTACACCTGAACACCTCCACTCTGAGGCTGGTCTTCACAATGAACGGCGTACTTTTAAATAACAAAACTACTTGTCTAGATGCAACAATTATTATAATCAATATGTAGAGAGCGCAATAAAAAATGTGCTTCATTCAATCAGACTTGTTACTTTGTGCATGCCATCTGCCGTTTTCACTGGCAATTAAATTTGACCATTCAAAGATTACCTTGATTTCCCCTTTGAAGCACGGATGCCACGTCATCGTAAGTGTCGTCGTTTTCTTCAAATTCCTCTTCTTTTAAAAACAGAAGTAAAGTATAGTTAGTCAAACCTTAAAATTGATTAGTATAGGTAATCATACGGTTTCGAGTTCAACTTGGAATTAATTTGCACGAGTGACTTTTTCTCTCACAGGTGCAAATTAGTTTCAAGGTGAACGGAAAAAACCGTATGATTACTTATTAATGATACAAACATGAAAAAATTCGCGCGGATAAAGTGCCAGAAGAGGTTTCTTGAAGCCAATTCTTTTTCGCATTCGAGAAAACGTTTTTCAGAGTTTCGGTACAAAATTTTTGTCTTTGCTTTACATGATACGATTGGCCTTCAAAATTTCTCATTGTCTTTCTGCCAATCATAATCCAGAATTACGATGTGTGATTTGCACTGGTGTTACATCTTTTGCACCGATGTTACACTTTTTGCACTGGTGTTACACTTGAACTGCACTGTTCTCAGCCAATCGAGTAATTTTTTAATGTGCCGTGATTATTAGGGAAACATAATTTTACTGAAATAACTTCCCATTCAACCCGTTACGTCCAAACTGTGCTTTTCGAGGTAGCCATGGTAATCTTACCAGGAGCAGGGTGGGGTGCTCATTGTAAGATTTTCAGTGAACACACGCCATGTTGGATAGGTATCACGTGATACAATGTAGGCCCGCACTGCATGCGGAGGAACGGAAATTACACTCATTATACCTTTTTACGGTTACAAAAGCGGGTTTGGTATCTCTTCGGGTGTTCAGCCTAAAAAAATCCACAGCTGGAGCTTTTCGCACTACTTTTTAGGGAATCGAGCTTTAAAAAGCCAGTGTCAGTTAACGTATTGTTTTATGATTGGTTCCTCTTGGAGGTAAAAACATGTCAAGCCAGGCCACAAAAGCGTGTCTTGGTATCTCTTTGGGTTCTTTTCAAAATTTTCAATAATCATCCCTTCCTATTTATATGGGAGTTTCCCTGAGCATCTTGTTTTCCCCTAAAACCGTATAAATCAGTTATAAGCTATCCTATTCTACGAGATGGTTCTACCCGACGAAATACCAGCAGGTAAAACAGCGTGAATAAATGCACATAGTTGGTTTTTTGCTGAAGAGTACATATTACCGACACAAATGAAGAAACGACATCCTTTGTATTTCTCTAAAATGGCTCAACAAAGCGATTTTCTCGGTTTAGCTAACCGAGACACGGATGCACTATAGCCGGAAAATGCATTTCCATCTGACCCGTCTAGTGTCCAACAGAGTTGTATGGGTGCAAAGAAATGACCTGGTTGAAACTTGAAACAACAGCTGGTTTTCAATTTGCAGAAGGGCAATTGGTGTCGGATGATATGAAAAGCGCTAGCTTAGGCAGACTGTAAAAATAAAATTAAACGTACAAGTTGTTCGGCTGTCCCGATCCGTTCATCAGAATTGTAACAACGCGGCACATCGCTTTCATTTGGCTTCCATTTCCTATTGCTCAAGTATGTTCTCAAGTGTGGTGTGGAACACACTTGGCGGCGCACTTCGGCTTGTTTGATGTACGAACGTTTCTATGGTCACTAAGTGACGTCCAAGTAAGCGCATTTTACCCCTTCACACTTAGAAGCTTTAGTGTGCAGCCAACTATTTTGATGATCAAAGTAACCAAGCTGTTTTTCTTTTTTTCGCCTCGGAATTTTCTAAAACAAATTGTTTCTTATTGAAGATCTCTTTTAAAACATGGCGATTCCCTGTCACGTGAACTCAATTTTTATAGCGCAAATGTCGTCATATTGACGAGGTTGCACTGTAATCAAAGATATAGTCTATTGATTTTCGCTTTTTTCCTACCTTCTTTGGAGGTGATAGAAGCAGTGGTCACGCCGTTCGCTAAAATGATTTTATCTTGGAACTTTTTAAGCCTGAATTTCAAATGATCCGGTTTAGCCGGTTTGATAGGCGCTGAACCAATCCTGAAATATGGTGGTAGTGTTTTCCGAGGTGGCTCTGCTTTGCCGGTATTACTGTCTTTATCCTGAATGGAAAATCCCGCCTTAGATTGGTTTCCAATAGTTTGCTTCCACTGAGGTGCTGATTTCTCGGAAGATTTTTGTTCAAATGCAGCCTTTGCTGATGCCACGGACATGACCTTTTCTTCTGAGTGTTGCCCGCCATCTTGACATGGTAAGGAGCCTGTATGTCCCCTCGAAGGCGCTATTGGTTTTTGCTCAAATTTATTTCTAAACGAAGCCACAGATGACGGACCTGTATTGGAAGAAGCAACGCCATTTTGACTTGAAGATGGACTTAAAGGAGCCTTTGGAGGTGGTGTCCTCTTCAGGGTACGCCTGACCTGTTGGAGGTCATTTAAGGACAGTTCCATACCTTTGTGTGAACAGAGAGAGATATTTATTTCTTTAACGTTTCACACCGTTAAACTTCTTTGAAAGAACAGCATTAAAATAGACGAGGAAAATTAGGAAACAGGATAATCCGAGAAACATTATTTTCAAAATTCAGTTCAGCTTCTTGTTTTCAACAGCTAAACTTGAAAGAAACCCTTGATAACAACAACAACAACAACTTTATTTGTACCCAACATTAAAGGACCATAGTCAGCCTCCGCCATTTTCGATGTCATCGAAATTATTGATATTGCATGGTGATGCAAAATCTTATTACTTTACTGTAAGTTGTGTTCCGGAAAGTGTGTTTGATTATCTGTTGTAGTTCCACAGTGATTTCCTGTGTTTCGACATCCTTAAATAAAATATCATAGCCAAACTCTCGCATGTAAACAAAAACAAAGGCCTGGCTGACTAGGGCCCTTTAATAAAATGCTAATAAACAAAAATCAATTAACAAAAATCTAGACGAGTACTAGCTGCCTCAAATAACCATAGGGGCTAGAAAAAAGGGCAGCTATACTTAGGTGAGTTATCTAATGTAATGTTTTGGGTCAGGTATACCGGTAACACGCACAGACAGACACACATGCTCAATCAAGGTCATACAAACAAGGTCAAGAAAGCTAGGAATATCAGAGTAAAAAACAACGGAAGCCTAAAAGAATTATTAGTATTTTTCAAGAAGAATTATTTTCTTAAAAATTTCAGAGGAAGAAGCTTTAAGGAGGGACTTAACCGAAAAACTCACCAGTTTTTAAACTTATTTTCGTGGCTAAGATTTAATTCCAAACCACAGCAAAGTATAAATTTTACAAAGCTTAAAGACCAAAAAGTTATGGAAAAATACTTCTGTGCCCTAGAAGGGTATTGTAACCTGACAGCGGCTGAATTAATCTGCCACCTCCTGTTCTATGCCGGGGCTTACTTGAAAAAAGATAACTCCTGCAAGAACTGATCAAAAGAAATCATTTTTACAGTTTTCTAAAGAAGACAAATAGCTTACTGTGATAAGCATAGAGATTTGGGAAAAGTTGTAAACACGTGAAATGATGACCAGTTAAATCTGATACAGAAACTCCAGCATACGTTTCAATGCAAAACTTCGACAAAATGTAATGTATGGAAAGTTCTCCGTTCATCTTACAGAACTTAGTCAGAACAACAAATCCTGAAAATTTCAGTTCAATTGGCCAAATCCCTCTTAAAATATCTTTTCTCAAAGGCAAAAATAACTTGTTTTGGGAAAACGAGCTTTGAACTTATGGCAACAGAAATTTTCAAAATAAAACTTCATTATAATTATGTAACATCCCATCACGCGTCCTCACAGTATGATCAATTTGGTACAGGTTTCGAAAGAGTAACACTGATTAGGCAATTGCATCCGTATTTTACCTCGGTTTCCCAGTCGTCTCATCAACAGTTATTAAAACTGAAAGGCAAAATACTTGGCATTGAATAGAGAATAATAGTCTCCACGACTGAGTAGTGAGCTGGTATTTTTCGGTTTATTGTGTCTCGCGACAATTTAGACAAATTTGCATTTTGGAGTCTCTGAAGCAAAACCTACAATATCCGGTTCAGATTGATTGGCGATGGTATTTCTGTTTGTCGCTTTTGTCTAAACCTTAACTGAAACAGATTGACTAGAGACAACCTTCAGAAAGTCCATTAGAACATACCGACACCCAAATGAAAGGCTAAATTTTCGACTTGAATACCTAAGAGGTTTTCTAATTTCTGAGAGAAGTTTTAAAAATAGCAGCTTGTTCCTCGCATCGACCATCAGCAGGTTGTTAATAATAAGAATAACGCTTAGATATAGGCAAACTCGCTCAATGTAACAGACATCTTGCTGATTCAATAGACACTGCACTTAAGTGAAATTTGATGCCAGCTTGAACCGCGGTTGTGTTTGAATGTGAAGCTGTTTTGCTTGCGTGATGGGAGCCAAAACCCTAACTATGCTTACCTTTACGATTAAACAACTGAGATTGCTGCACGTTCAAGAGAGCGATTTAAAAGAGACTCTCGCATTCACTTGTCTTCATAACGTCAGTGGTCTACAGCGACTCTTGATCGCACGGAAGAAAGAAAGTGCAACATGACATCGCCCTGAGCAGTGATGAAACGGGACTGACATACGTGCGACACGGAGGGGTACAGTGGAAGCACTGCGAGAGGACTTGGCGTGGGAGGGAGGGGTGGATGGTGGGGTTAGCGTCTCGTAATTACGCTATATCAAACTGCACTTCTGCTTGCGAGATCCCCTCCCCCGTGAAATAGACGCCTGCATTGATTACTGCGTGGCTTTTGTTTACAGTTTATGACAGCTTGTAAAAGTTGTACCAGGCCTCCCATGATGCCAAGGCCATCAGCGCGAGCGTGACATTAAAATCACATGATGTTCTCGAACGTGACTTGTTGTCATGATCTTCCGCCATTTTGAAATGTCGCGTTAGATTCGCTTAACATCCCGTAACCGCGTAGGGACAGGATAAGCCAGTTCGTGTCTGTCTCCTTTACTCTCTTAATTTGCTCTGTAAACACTAAACGCTGGAGCGAGGCATTTAATCAAGTGATGGCGATGGGGAAATTGTTCAGTTCATTATTACCTTGTTGCGTGAAGGTAGGAGTTATTTTAAACGATCTCCACTCGCATACAATATTAACATGTATAATAGTTTACACTGGGATTCTCGAATGGAGCTCTCTGTATTTTGTGTAGTTAATTTCAGCAATGCTCGACTGAGTTCCTTGCATATCTGTACAAAGAATATTTCATTTATATGATTATGGTGCTCTTCGCCACTGTCATGACTCTCGCATGTGTTAGCGACGAATATTTTCAAGTTAATTTAAAATTATAATTCTTGTCTTGAATGGAACGATTTAGGACCATTTGATAATCTGTTTAAAACGCAAAAGATGTAGCGAGAATCGATGCAACGAGTTGTTACAGTTATACCGTGTAACCCTTACAGTTATTGCATATTGAGAACACTGTCGGCTTGCCAGTGCTTTTCAGGAAAACCAGAACAATAGCGATACTCACCGTTACGTCACCTATTGTCATTAATGTGCCAACCAGAGGTTTATTGGCTGTCGAAACAAAGGATTCTTTTGTTCTCTGGTTGGCAAAGACTTGTTTGTAAACAGTGAGTATCGCTATACTGCGGCTACCAGTATGCTTATCGAATCTATTCTGTATTCAAGATAATAGGAGCGCTATTTATGTTAACAAGAGTGCTATTTAGGCTAACAAAACAAAAAACTATCGTTTAATAATCGTTTAGATACGCCGATTCCCGTGACGACTTCCCCTGTTATGTCGTTACGCGTTTTACAACCAACTCTCTCGTAGTACAGTAACTCCACATGGCGAAGTGGCAACGTCACGCAATACCCATGATCCGTTCCTTGTGTTGAATCTCAGCACGAGCCATCCTCGAGCCCAGTCAAATACGAGTCACGAGAATCAATCTGTGTCAAACGTTGGTTTTTCTTGTCTTTTTATTTTCTCATTGTTTTGTTTTGTTTTTTAACTCATTATTGTTTATTTCATATATTATATTTGTTCTTTTTTTTTGCTGTAGTGTGTACGTAACTTTGACTCATATTGCTTTCCATTGCGTGACTGTTTAATCTAATACCGTATATAGTTACCAGAGCCTCGCAGTGTCTGGCTGGTTTACTGTTAAAAATTAAAAGAAAAGCAGATAAAAAATTTCTCACAATCAATTTAAGAAAAATAATTCAGCTAGAATGAAGTTTAAGAAGTTGCAATTTTATCAAACAAGTTTTAAAAACCTTGTTCCTTGTGATGTTCCAGTCAGCTGTCCTCCAAATTAACAAAGTCACTGATATCTTGTTCAATGCACGGAGCATCATGGGTGAGTAATTCCAGAGTCGGCAGAGTGGTAGTTCAAGACAAAACAAGAACCGATCATGCCATCAACATTATTATCAACTTGGGCTCGTGAAAAAGGCGTGACAATTATTTGCACGCTGCTCAAAACTGCTTGATTGAAAAGGTCTGGCTCCAACTTCGTTGAAAGAGTGTTTACAACGACATATAATGTTGAAAAAATTGAAAATTACTTTGAGTAGGTAAAGAAGCAAAAAAAAAATTGAGGTTGCCTCGAACTTGCCTTGATGTCTCCTCGTGACTCGAGTTAGGATTTTCTAATTATTCAGCTAAAAGATTGACCTCCCGTGGGTAAAAAAAAGACCAGCGAAATGCAAAGTATTTGTTGAGAATGTTTCTTTTCTTTTTTTTTGCAACTAGAAATTGCGTAAAATGAAACTTCCATTCGTCCGTAATGTTCGCCGAGTCTGGTGGCTCCCTCAGGTCGATATCAATATCAAGTTGACCTCCCGTGGTTAGCTATAGCTAAGTACCAAAACAAAAGCAACGAATTGCTTGCGGTTTAAAACGTAAAAGCTCTGAAGCGGAGCCTTAATACCCAGCCTGAGTTAGGTTAGGAAGCTTGCGTTACCCTAAATAGGCATTGCGTTCGACTCCTCTTAATATCTTGTTTTTTTTTTAAGGACGTTCGCCCCCATTACTACTGCGCATCTTTAGTGCGCACGCTCTTCATTAGGCACGCGCGTGTCACGTCATGTATTTCAAGCGCGCGCACCGAGTTGAAAACTCAACAAAATACAGAGCTGATGACCTTTGCGTTAACTTGGTGTGCGAATATTTTTGTTGGATGCTTGGCGACCCCCACTTTTTTACGGCAGATCACTTCCTTTTCTGGTTCTTTCCATTATACTAAAAAACAAAAAAAATCTGTACGTGGGAAGTTTTAATTATTTCCCATGTACTATTTACATAGGGTCGAATTGGTACATGGATACAGGTGTGCCTTACTTAGAAGGTGCATTTTTTAAGGTTAATTCTACCTGATTTTTTGACATATGTAGCAAAGATCTATCAAATAGGCCCCGATATGCTGTGTTAACCCTTTGACTCCTGGAACATTTGGCCAAAAATGCGGTTTTTGAGCCTTTTGGTGGTTTTGAGGCTGGATCTCGGCCAAATTAGCTTTAATCTGCTCGAAAATGCATTTGCAGCACGACAGCTAGCCCTTCTTGCCACTAGAATCGCGGTTTAGGACATTCTGGCTCGGGCATGCGCAGAAATCAAAATTTTGAGATTTTTGGACGAGAAAGTGACTTACGTCTTTAGGCTTTTCGATTTTTGA
>JAEMPF020024814.1:0-10419 GCA_022496165.2 Catalaphyllia jardinei | reverse complement strand
GAAGTTGCATTATCATATTGTGAACACTTAACGTGTAAAGGATGATATATAAGCAAGTGCATTTGTAAAGTTTTTCGATTACATCAACGATTACATTGACATCGGCGACTACATCCAGTATGCGATTACATTGACATCGATTACATCGACGATTACAACGACGATTACATTACATCGCCGAGTGCAGAATAAACTACTGTTGGACCAAGTTATGTCTCTTCCTTGACGTCCGTAGTGAAGACCATCGAAGTAGATTCCGTGTACCAGGAATTCGTGACGAGATTCCGTTCCCGCAGAGAAAGCAGTGCTCTCCAGCGCTAGATTTCCCCAGTTGTCAGTTCAGTTCTCCGTTCAGACAGAAATTACAGCGCTAGCAGGAAAAACTTATCGTCACACCAGTTCACAATCAAAGACTCATTCAGTTTTGTAGACTGGGCGAAGTCGCATAAACATAACAATGAAACGTATGTTCCTTGTTTACCAATGTCCCACTAGACGAGACAATATAAATTTGTCTTAAAAAATTATACTCTCCTCCTACACTACCACGAACAGTCCTTAAAGATTTGCTTGAGTTCGCGACGAAGAAAAGCCACTTCATATTTGATGGGCAATATTATGACCAGATCGATGGTGTCGCGATGGGGTCTCCATTAGGCCCTGTCTTAGCTAACATTTTTATGTGTCATTTTGAAGAGAGCTGGCTGACTAATAGTCAGTTGCAACCGTCCATTTGGTTTAGATACGTCGATGATACTTTCTCCTTATTTGACAGTAACGACACCGCTTCCAGATTTCTAGATTTTCTCAACAGCAGACATCCCAACATCAAATTCACCACAATAGTTTATTTACATTTCCATTCTTACATAACATTACAATGTTTTCTATATTTAGAAAAAGAGAAAAGAAATTAGACAGTTACTAAAATACTAAAATATAAGTTACATACAGGGAAATGCCAAGCATCTAAATAAACCGTAAGGTTTTCTAGTTAGACACTAGACCTGCTTAGTATCATAGATTATGCAGACATCTATACACACACCAAACGAACAAAAGACGCACTATCACACTAAATAAATAATAAATAAGTAAGCAATAAATAAATAATTAATGACTGGGGAGAAGATCAAATTGAATTAATTTTGCTTCGACAACAGGTATTGTTTGACTTTTTTTGGAAAAGAAAAGAAACTGAGGTTTTTCATTTCCGTTGGCAATTGACGCCAACAGTCGACTGCTAAGGCTGATATTGTTTTCTTACCAACATTAGTCCTAAAACGTGCTTTGTAAAAATTACCTTTTGCGGCATAGCGGGTATGGTAAGAGTGAACATCGCTGGCATAGTGAAAATATTCATCAAATATACTTGGAAGCTGCTTTTTATGCCACTGATGGGAGAATTTAAGAAGTTGTAGTCTAAAAATATTTTCAACAGTTAGAATATCTAATAAATTCATAAGTGGAAGAGCACTCTCAGTACATTTCCCATACAGAGTGGCAAAGAATATCACTCGGATAATGTGATTTTGTTTAGCTTGGATCCTTTTTAGATGAGATGTACAGGCACTGCCCCAAGAGGTGACGGCATATGAAAGATGAAAGACACCATGGAACTTGAAGAGAAAAGCGAGATCCCATTCTTGGATGTTTTTATCAAGCATAATCACAACACATTTTCAACTAATATACACCATAAAAATATACACCATAAAAAGACTTTCACTCGTCTTCACACCAAGTGGAACTCCTTTACTCCTAGGAAGTATAAGGTCAATCTCATCCGAACACTTACCTATCGTTGCTTACGCATCTGTTCAAACTTCACTCTGTTGCAGTCCACTTTATCCGATCTCAAGAATTCCTTACTTCTTAATGGTTATCCGAGAGGCGTTGTTAACTACAATGTTAATGATGTGCTTCACAAACATAAGGACAGGCCTTCACAACCTACTCACACAGTTCCTAAGAAAGATGTAATCCTTGTTTTACCTTATTTAGGTCTCCAAAGCGATGCTATCATACACGCCGATTAAAATCGTGTGTCAATAAGTTTTATGTTTTCGTCAACTTCAGGGTTGTTTTTCAGAACACTAGCAGAATTAAGTCTTTCTTTCCTTATAAAGAGCGTCTCAACCGGTCACAGAAATCGAAGATTGTCTACAAAGCAAGTTGCTTGGATTGTGATGCTTTTTACATCGGCAAAACTAAAAGAAGATTACATGATAGAAAGACTGAGCACTTCAAAGCTCTCACTCAAATTGGTCACGCCTCCGCTGTTGCTGAGCATTCGATTTCTACCGGTCACAACATCAAATGGGACCATTTTGAGATCTTAGCAAGTGGTCAATGTGATTTACAATGTAAAATTAAAGAAACACTGTTAATACGGGACTTGAAACCCGCCCTTAATGAAAACGTCGGTAGTGAAAATCTTCTTCTGTATTAATTCACACCGGATGTAGTATCTTTTTCCATTGTTTTCTAGCTAGTTACCAATACCTCGCTTTTGTTTTCGTCTTTTTAAATCTAGTCATATTTTGTAACCGTCACTTCCTGAGGATGTATGTTGTAGCATACGAAACGTCAAGTATAATATACCATGCAAAACTTTACTATGTTTGTAACCGCTGTTTGTTTTCTCTTTCTACTGATACTGTATGGCTGAGAAAGTAGAGAGAAAAAATTAGAGGAATGTGAAAATGAGAATTATTACTTGCTTTGGTGATTGGTGATGTGTGCATGTGCTGTCTGCCAAGATGGCCGGCATTAGAGGTAAGGGCTGCGATAGTTTCATATATCAATTCTTCTTTTCTTTCAAAGGTTCGATCTCCGTTAAGAGAAGCCATCTGACTATTCAAAGCGCAAGCGATCGATCCTCCGAGCCCATCACATGAACTCACACGGTAAACTAAACGCATCTTGTTTTTTACTCGAATTAAACACATTTTTAAAAGAAAAGTAAACGAAATCTGCGTCCTACAACGAAGCGATTAAGAGTGTTGAACTTTCGAATTAACTGGTGGACTAGCTATGTATTTGTGGATTTAATAAAAACACACGCACACCGGAAGCCATACCGAAATTATTTCGTTCTTTGAGCATTGTCTTTAAGGAACGCAATATTTTTAAATTTCAAACATTTAGCGAGTTAAAAGCTCGGGCGGGGAAAAATTGGGTGGGGGTGTGCGACCTGCTTCCCAAAACACTTACCTTAATTATGACCAAAGTTAATCTGCGATATTCTCTACCCTATTTAGGCATTTATAACTATGTGAGAAAAGTGAATCAAACGATTAGGATTCGACTCTAGAGCTACTGACGGAGTTCGTCGCGCTGAAAGAAGAATGCGATTGTCAGCCGAAACGCAAACTAAAAAGTCGGGAACTCCCAGCGTACGTAAAATGGACATTTTATTCAAAATTACAGTGAAGTGGAAATGTATTTCTTTAACTGATACTATACTGAACCTCTTTTCAATCAGTCCTAACGAACGATTTGCCATAATTTAGTGGTATGAAATATGCAAATGTGTATAGCTTGTGTTCATGCATAGTAAAATTACACAGTAATTACTACGGTCAGGCGACAGTAATAAAGCGAAAATGTACCTCACCTTTGGATATTGTTTGCCGACATCTCTGCTTATCTGTCATGTTAAAACTGTTTTCAATCATTGATCTTGCGAAGTAGGCAGAAGTGGACCACGACTGCATCGCATTTTCACTTGTATTTCGGGGAAAATTAGTGTGTGAATCTAAAAATGTTTTAATTTTGATACTCCGAAATCTGCACGTTCCTTAAGGCAACTTACCTACTCTTCGTGTCCATTGACATCTTTATAACTCTTTAAGAGCTGTAAGCTAACTCTACTGCCATTACTTGTACCGTTATACCCCAAATGGACCGGTAAATTGTCGATCTTGACCCTGGCAAAAATTACAACGCGGCAATCTCCGCTGGCGACCCGCACTTCGAAATGGAAAAAAGAAATATACATCGCAGTCGTCCAAATCGTAGCTAAACTACAAATTGTGATGCTAGATGATACAGTTTTTTCACGTAAAAATCTTGCTCGGTTTCGATGCAATATAATTCAAAAATAACCCAAAAATGTTTTGAAAGCCCTCCAAGCTCAGGCAAAAGTCTCTTGAGTGTT
Organism: Catalaphyllia jardinei; assembly: GCA_022496165.2. Taxonomy (NCBI): domain Eukaryota; kingdom Metazoa; phylum Cnidaria; class Anthozoa; order Scleractinia; family Caryophylliidae; genus Catalaphyllia; species Catalaphyllia jardinei. The sequence goes on along the minus strand of JAEMPF020024814.1, from coordinate 6,257 downwards.
CCAGCTCGGTTCTTGAAGTGACCACACTAGCAGCCCGACCCAGTTCCTACTTTGCGCGGTCGTGGACATAGAGATTACGTGTTCAAACACCTGTAGAAACGCAATGATTTTATCAGTAGACATAATTTTTCCGCTGATGAAATCAGCGAAACCAGTAGATTTTATTAAAAGAAAAAAGTGGGGGGGGGGGGGGGAGGGGGTGTTAGTGGCACTTCAAAACTTTCCGAACAGATAATTTACCGAAACGATCCATTGGGTGCCCCTGATTTCGCGGTCCAAGAATCAGCGAGAGCGCAAAAATTGCATCTAAGTAACATGTATGTAGTATTTATTTCCTGTTTCCATTCTACTTTAAGCCTGAAAACCTATGTGAGGGCACTTATACTTTGAATCTTCTTCTGCCGCGTTTTATCGATAACCGTAAGAAGCTAGCTCGGAAAATATTTGAGAGAAACGTCTCAAGTGCTTCTTTTCAGCGAATTTACACTGGATATAGGCTCGATTTCCGCCGCTCTCTCGTGTCTGGTCTGCCCTCCCCGAGAAGAACGGCTGGACGCGTGAGCGGCAAACCATGTCTGTGACGTCAATTCATAATTTATTTAATTTCATGCGGCGCTTCTGGTCGCCGGAAATGTTATCTGATTACAACCTACGGCTCTAAACATTTGTACATTTGCCGTTCTATTTTTTTAATTTGCTTTTCCAACCTATTTTGTTTCACATTATTGCCGCGGAAGAGCGCTGTATGCATAAATGCTGTATGCTATGGAAGAGTTCGTTTTTTGAGTTTAGCAAACTGGTCATGCATATCAAGATCTGTCAAAGGTGACATGTTGGTTTGCATGGTTAAGTTGATGCTCTACAATTTGTCACGTACGTTTTGCTAGTCGGTTTGCTTTACCCACGATTTAGCTCACTTAAAAAGATAATTTTGCCTGGCTTCGCCAGAGACTGGTGTTGCTATCCTTATAAAACGCAATACTTTTATGTGCCTAACTGTTTTGTATCTTGAGCTCAACGTTTAGCTTGATCTGACACTCTGTTGACTTTGTTATCTGACGTTCTGGAATCCAAAGATTCATACATATTGTTGGCTGAAAAATGAATGTATCTTGGCCAATTACAAACCTTTCTAGCGTTTCTTGTTGTGAATTTCAAACTTTCGATCTTAATTGTCTCTGAAGTTCTCTAGTACACTGTTTATCAATTCCACATCATCTGCCATCACGGGCCCCAATCCAAACTGGCGAGATAATTTATGCCCGACAAAAATCTGCGGGCGGTTATCTGATTGGTTAAAACTAACAAAAGAATCCTCACGAGTCCAGCCGTGCGTTCGGGAGAGGAGCGCGGGCTCATTTCCCGAACAGCGGCTGGTGATCGAGCCTACACTGGATATAGACAGGAAAATACTTAGGTGGATATTTCTTGTTGATTTCGAGTTAGGGTAACACAGAAAAATAGCTTCCGTGTTTTAGCGGATGTTCATTAAATGGCTAAAAATCGTGAAGTCCTATGTAAACAGAATGCCAGCACAGAAAAAAAAATGTTAAGGGCTCCGAGCATTTTATGGCTTTTTTGAGGGCTTCAGTGATTGCTCTCACTATCCACGTTAGAATAATGCGTATTTGCTGTTGCCCAGTGCAGGTATTTACCATTAATTATAATAAAGTTTCCATACAACGCGCGCTCTGATTGGCTGAAATAGCGTGCTTTATCAGAGATTAGGGAACGGGTTGATGACATTTAGCTGCTTTCAAATTTTTGCTTCGGAATTTCGATTAATTCGACCCAAATTAAACATCCCCTGTGCGACTCAGACAAAGTCAATATAAAGGAGCTATTTTTCAGTAGCAAATATGGCTCATGGAGACCATCGTTGACATCAGTAGTGTAAAAACTGTATGAACATAACGCGTTTTGCTAGATTTCGATAAAACACGTAGCGAAATAAACAAATTCTTAATCACAGTAGCGAATTCTTTGATGAAAGACATCAGATATATTACGAAGTCAGAAATTATACTGAAGAAGTAAAACAACGACAGAGAATACCATTGAGCTGTCTCTGTTTACAATGAGAAGCTTTATTTTTGTAAAAATGCTTACATGCAGTAAAAAATGCTTACATGCAACACTTGCATGCAGTGCCGTGTAGTAACGCTCGCTTGCTTACTAGCGGCGGCTCCGGTGATCTCAACGAATTGAACTTTAACAATTCCGTTTCATCGCTTACCCGAGGAGTAATCAGTTGAAAGCTTGCTCCTGTGTTCGGAGTTGAACAAATGCGAGCAGTCTAGTCTTTACAACATTCACGTTAGTTCGGGCAATCTTGCTGCAAGCAGGTAAAAGAAACTGTAGATTCACTACACTTCTTTCGTGCTCTACTGTTTCCTGCGTGCTTTACGACAGAACAGAGCACAATCGAGGCTTCTTTATTTGTTAATTAAATACTACGCACAACACTACAAAATAAGTACCTTACTTAAGATGGAACCGCAGAGAGAAATCAATTTGTCTGGCTCAAATGAATATCTGCGCTTTGAGACTAAGAATAGCTGAACATGATCCAGTGGATTTCATTTTCACATGGCCTTTCGTGTAGTAGAAATACTAAATCAAAGGCAGCTAATTAAATATTCATAAATTAGTGACAAAGGGCTATTTTTTGAGGAAATACCCCTAACTTGAAGAGAATAAAATATTTTAACCTAAGTTCTTGCCATAATCATTTACTCACCAAACCCAACATTTATGCCAAGTTTGAACAAAATCGGTGATTTGAGTTGTATCACCTCCTGCCTGGTTCTGCCTGGTTTTCTCAGGGACTCTTAAAAGGAAAAACAAGTGATGGAAACTGCTGTATGCCTCGTTTATTCTTTCTGTGCGTGCTGTCTGGGCCTTCCACTGAGAAGGTACACCAAATCGATGGAAAAAAAAAAACGGAGCATAGGGTTTTTCTTTTGCTAATTTCAATTCTCTGGCTTCAAAATAATTTTGACTTGCGGGTAAAAATAACTTCCGAGGCAGCCAACAATAGCTAGGAATAACAGCGCCACCTGTACGAAGACTTACTACGCAAATATAGTTGGAAACTCGGAGATAGTCGATTGATGGGTGTGCTTTATTTTGAGGTTATTTCCTATGATAAGGTCTTCATTGTTTGGACTAACATCCTTTTTGTTTGGTCTTCAAAGTATAAGTGAACTCGTGTAGTTATTTAAGTTTGATTTAAATTATTTCATGAATATAATAAGCACTTGATACGGATAACAATGAAATGTTACATGACGGGAAAGGTAACTCATGGATTGAAGGCGTAGCGAATGGTCTGCAAAATGGTCCTTCGTGGGTCTCGCAAACTCTTCTTCGAGTTACACGGGTCTCAGCGGGTCTGTTTTTGCTTTAGCGGTGATGTGAGGCTCGCAATCCGATTTTTTCATAAAGTTTTCTCGCAGTCTTGATTTTATGTGAGGCTAAGAAAGCCTTTGTGAAGGCAGCGTGGCCGAGTGGTTTAGGGCGCTCGTGTTGTTGTCGATAGCCCCGAGTTCAAATCCTGGGGCACGCTTTGTTACGTTTATTTGAAATATTCGTTTCCTTTGTTTCCGTGGCATACGACCCACACGCAGTGCCGAGAAATCGATCGAAAAGTGCACATATAGCGGCTGCAACTGATCTTTATTGATAGCGATCAGTTTTTGGCGTTTGCAACTTGGTTCTTCAAGGTAAAAGGGCTTGTGATATCGGTACTTTAAAACGCTAACAGGCGCTTATCTACTCTTTTTTCGCATCTACGAAGTTCCTTGTAGAGCTTTTGAGTGGCTGTTTTAATTCCTCGACATTTGCCTCATCATATTTTTATTTGAGCCCTAAAAGCACGCTAACCAAGCCAGCAACGCTCAGAAGATATACTAAAGTTGCTAATGGATTAAACAGCAGGGGGTATAGGACGTGCGTTCCAATTCATGAAATCTCAGCAGTCCTTCTTTTGTCATTAAAATGTTACATATAAGTCAAAACTGAATTATATCTTGGGGATAGAATAATCAATGAATTCTTCAAATGAAAAGAAGCACGTCATTGGCCCATCATAACTCTTCCGCTCTCTTTTAGACTCAATATTGCTTATTAAGGTGACGCCGCCATTTATCATTATCATTTACCTGAAAAGGGTTTTTTAGAATTTACAGCGATTATAAGTCACACGCGCCCTTCAACGATTTTTTCCCATTTCGAAAACTACGTTTTGGTGGACGTCAATCAAATGTATCCATGACAATAACGGCGTGCGGAGTTTCCAGAACCATTTTTATTTCAGTGTCAATTCTCGGAGTATCCGAGTTGCTATGAGTCTTTCATTTTTACTTGACGCATCGATAAACAGAAACTGAGAAGTAAGACTTATAAAATCGTTTGAAGCGTTTTCTCGTTCGTCTCGCTTACGGGCAATGTTTTGAAGCTGCAAATTTACAAATAGTGTACAACGACAACAACATGAAAATGAACTAAATGTAAATAATAACCTTTATTACAGAATGACCTACAAAAATCTAACTGCTACTGAATTTCTTGCGGCTTTCATTGCCTTTTTTTTTACTGACAATCCTACTTGCCGTATGGTTCTGCTGATGGTTTGCTTTGCATGTGCAATTTGCCTGTCTGGTATTCCAGCCACGCTTGAAACTCGTCTGGATAGAGCCCTGCATGGATTATGTTTTAGCAAGGCGAATGACAAGAATTCCTGCGGCGAAAATAATCTGCATCCATAACAAGCTGATAAAAAGTCAATCTCCTCATAAAGCGAATCATTTCAGAGGCCAACTTTTTCAGCTAACTTGTATCTTTCGTTTCTTTAACTTTCTCTTTGGCGGATCGCTTACGGCTCTAGTTTTGTTTCGTACGCCGCCTTCTTCACAAACGTTTCGCTCGCAGAAAGTGTTTCTGCGTGTTTCTGCTATTCAATCCAAATACAAACCACGTTTTCTCTTCACAATAGCTCTCCATTTCAGCGAAATTGCAAACTACTTTGTCGTAATAACTGAGCGATTATTCCTGACCAAACGACGATGGAACAATGCCGTGAAACTGACACGACTATTGTCATGGATACATTTGATTGACGTCCACCAAAACTTAGTTTTTGAAAGGCAAAAAAATCGTTGAAGGGCGCGTGTGACTGATAACCGCTGTAATTTAAATTCAGAAACTATGAATTAAAAGTAGTGTAAAGGTTTTTTCTTAACAGATTTCATTGATTACTAGTAAAAGGCTTTATCACAACAGATTTTCAAATTGAAATTAGTTTAAAAATTATGACTTAAAATTTTAAATTTAAAATTAAAAGTTCTCGGCGATTCTCTCAGTTATTAATATTTACCTCTAGGTTCCACAGTTTGTCAGCTATTTGATGTGTTTGTGGTTTATGAATCCGACGATTGCGATAGCTAAGCAAACTTAATTTGAAAAAACAAACAAACAAACAAATAAAGTACAAAAAGAAAAGAAATCAAAGGAAACTGTGAAGGAGGCGTGGATATATAATTAGTTTATTAATTGATAATTTTTGAAATGACCTTCCGAAAGCCTTTTTGAAAGCTTAAATGCAGTACTTGTAGCTAGGGAAGTAAACAAAATTGAGATGACAGGCTGTTTATTCAGCTTGCTTATAAATCTTAGAATGGCATATACTAATTGATTTTGATTAGCATGGGAAAGACAACTTGTTGACATTAACTTGTACATATAGTGTCAATTGACTTCTACAGTCTGTTACTCAAGACAGTCATTAAATAAAAGTTCACAATACTCACCAGCCCCAAATTAACACCCAGTCATCTTTGCTGGTTAAATGTAAAATATTAGTGAGTCAGTAGTGCATTTTGGCTTAATTGAAACCCAATACTTGTGATTCCGTTTCTCGCACTTTATTGAATAACATTGAACAACATGTACAAAATCATCAAGGAAGTCAACTGATACTTGAGATGTCTTTTTATGCTTCTTAGTTCTTGTTTAGAAAATATAAACATAATCACTAGCAAAATAAAACCTTGAACCTTTCGCACGAATAATTCCCACTGGTTTACTTCTTCACATCCTGGTTTTAGACACGAGATCCAGTGGCCATTCGTATGGCAGCCGTACGACTTTTGTTTTGCAAAACGTACGGGCAGGTCAGAAGGTTTCAGTAAATTTCCCTGTAATTACCGTTTCGTCCTTATCTAAATTATTATATTTACATGAATAAAGCGATTCCA
>JAEMPF020024813.1:2500-10420 GCA_022496165.2 Catalaphyllia jardinei | reverse complement strand
ATTCAATAATTGCTAATAACAATAATAGTAATAATGATAATAATAATAACAGCTGACCAGAACATCATCAAAACTGAGGAGGAGAAGGTGGAAAAGTACCAGGATCTAGCGTTTGAAATCAAAAGGATTCATGGTGCCTCAAAAGTCACAGTAATACCTATGATGCTCTTGGAAGCATATCGAAAAGAGTTAAGACCTGGTATGACAAGCTAGGTGTACCTGAATTCATTGGAAGTGTACAGATGTCGGCCAGCCTGGGGACAGACCATCTCTTACGTAAGGTGTTGTGTCTCTGAGCCACGGGGAGTGATTGAGACATAATTAACTGTACCCAGTAGAAAACTGGAGTGATTCATTTTATAATAATAATAATAATAATAGTAATAACTTTATTAGCGCGTCAGGTAGAAAAGCAGTTTCCCACTAAGTAAGGACACCTATCTACAATGTTAAAAACTAACAGTACCCCTATATTATTCCCTCTATAATCCCACCCACAAACCTAAAAATAATTACAATATTAAGAATAACAAAGAGTACAGTTAATGCAATTATTAGGTAAGATATGCTTAGCAAGGTCTACCTTCCTGATCCTGGTTTTTACTTTGAGAAAAAGTATTGCGCAAGCTGTTGCTCACCAAAAAAATGTCATTTATAACCGAAAGGAGGGAAAAGGTTTCCATGCCTCAGAAAATTGGCTATCACCCCACCCCTACCCCGAAAAAATAATGGTTTGTCCCTAATGTAATCAGCATCGATCTATTTACATTTAATAGCGCATTTGTCAGCATAGTAACTATAATTGTGAAACTGTAATGAATTTTTTACGTCTGATGTAAAACATTTGTAGTTTTAATTTTATAAGGAGCAAAACAACAAAGACAAGACAAAACGCTAATAACAATTATAGTTCATTCGACAGATCCATCCGGCTTTGTCTTTCTCTACTAAATTACAACTTTAGAATTACTAGATTACAAATGTGTTTTTGACAAAAATGGAATCATGTAGAAAATGTATCAAATTATGTAAGCTATATTATTGTACGTGTTTCTTGATGAGTTGAATGACTCCCTGGAATTCACATTATTATACCTTATCCTGATACGATGCCTCTAGGAAATTTTCAAAGTTGTAAGGTTATGATAAGACTGATAATAATAATAATATATTGTTAAAAATACCTCGTGCATTGTACCAAGGAGAGAGATAGAAAATATAATGAGTATGTATTGCTTAAATTTCATACAAGCGTCTTTAAATATCCATAACAATAAAAAATATAAAAGTCATCCTAGCACAAATTTGTAATTCAAAGCCATGATTAGAGTGCTTAATTTTAAAAATAAATAAATAAGATTGCAGCGATTTTCATTTGAGTGTCGAAAAGCAAGAAGCCCTTTCGGGTTGCTTATACATTAATAACCTCCTTTGCTAAAGTCATTTGCCAATTTAGGCTCAGGAGGTTAGTATGTAGGTTTTGTCCAAAAAGTGTATCATAGCGAAGATTGGTTTTCAAACTATGACCGTTAGAAACACTCCTTTGCAACAAATTCAAGACCAATTGGTAGTTAATTAAGAAAGACCCCCTTTAAGAAGCCCTTCAACAGCTCACACCAACAACACGACAACAAAACGACCGCATAATGATATGACTACATGACAACTTATAACGCAGTGTTAACGTCCTTCTCATATCGTTATGTTTATATCGCTGCGTGGTTGCGAGCGTGAACTAGGCCTCGGAAATCATACGATAGCTAAGATTCCAGATCTGCAAAGTTTACGTATGGGCGAGGAATGGCCCGAAATCAGAACTTAAAGTTTAGAAATCGCCCAAAACGTTTCACTGATAACTCAGATTCCAGCAGCCTTATCCATAAAATCAAAAGCTGGGAAGCGCGAACCAAGCTCCTCCAGTTTACCTCCGTTTAGAGAAACAGAGCTAAGCAAGCCGGTGTACAACTTGCCAACAAATGGTTTTCTCTTTGAATGTTCGGAATTGATTTTGGTCTATCGACAAGCGAAGTCGAAGTGAGGTATTTTTATAGATAACGAAAAAAAGCCCAAGTTTCTTTTCTGCATGCATGCAGGAGCCACTGAAACATTTTAATTCCCTTTTTCCTTAAAACGACTCTCTCCAAAATTATTCAAGGCTAGGAGCTTTAACAAGTCTGCCTGTCATAATTGACATAAATTATAAATAACCTTAAGGTGTTGTTTTACTGAGTGGAATGAATTATAAATGATCATCGAGACAATTACGTCGAAAAATTCTAGAACCAAAGCCAAATTTGTCGCAGCAGTCTTCAGTCACGCAAGCGGAAAAATATTGGAAGAAAGATGCTTGGGCTACCCATCAGACTTGAAACTGTTTGAGATGCCCATAAGACTCTTTTCTCTCAAAAAATAATGAGCCAGATTTATTTCCAGCAAGGTTTCTGTTGAGAAAAAGTTTGGTTGCAATTCATTTCTTTAAGACCTAAATACATCATTGCAGGAAGGATAATATGAATTTCCAATTTTTAGTGATGCCATCCGTTCATACACAAACAAGAATGTAAATACAATTGCCAATATGGACGAGAATAGTCCTCATAGCAGTTGTTAACATTTGGAAGCTGAACTCAGAAGAGGCTTACTGCACGATTGGGGTTAACAGTTATATATTTTCCAATATTTCGTCAGGTACTGCCCGACGTCTTCAGGGAAATCCAATGTCGGCATGCACTCTTTTTTCGAATAAGAATATTCTGTTTCCAGCCTAGGCTGCATAATCTTATTTTTCTACCGATTTTAGGCTGAAAATAGAAAATGTGTTCCTTCTCCATGTTCATTTTCATGCAAATCAAACTCATTTTCATAAGCAAGGTTTTCCACGAAGACTCGTTTTGAAACAGAGGCACAAGGTTACCCAGAAATGGCCTATTAAATAGTTACCAAATTACCAGATTGGACTTAGGCACAGTCGTAATAGCTTTTATTTATACTGCACAGAGAGCGGTGCAAATCTATTTTGTTAATTTGAACACTGTGAATCCAAATTATAAACAATTATTGGATGAGGTTTTTGTGATATCCAGAAAAATCAAGGTCGAGGTAACGGTTGTCAGCCGAAGCCGAAGGCTCAGGCTGATAACCCTTACAGAGACCTTGATTATTCTGAATATCACAAAAACCGAATCTAATAGTTGTTTTATTATACATTCAACGAAAAAAAAATGGAAGTCATGTTTTTTATTCTTCACTGACGGGAAGCAACACAAAGAACGCGAATTTGACATGATTACCCTTACAAATCATGCACCGCGGTCATACATGACATGATTACCCGTGACCTTGAATGTCCTTGACATGATTATTGTATAATCTGTTGTTATGACGTCATGGGCGCTGATTTCGAAAATTCACTGTACGCTTTCGGCCAATCAGAAAAGAGTGAGATAGTTCAATGTATAATAAAAAGACTAATTTGGACATCTTAAGGACGTTCGCGCGAAAATTTTCTAACATTGATTTTTTTCTGAAAATTTTGCCATTAAAAGATGATGAGTAAGTGATGTCAGAAATGTAAAAAAAATGGGGGATCACCCATTTAGCTTATCGGGAAATTTTGTTTCTCTTTCCATTTTTTACATCTAACAGAATATCATCAATCTTTTCTTAACACACTGAAAGAGAGCTATTTGTTATTGATTATGACGCCAGCACGATGTATTTCTATTACGTTCGTCTAGTGGGAAGCACTGAGTGAGATTCTCTTCACTTAATTGGTTTTGGCATTTGACTGCATCTATTTCTCGCTCTTTATGCTAATTATAGATGATGGAAACTCCAACAGAATAAGAGCATGCATTAAAATATAATTTTCAGAACTTTACCTTTAAAATATTACGTAATCAGCGGATACCATTTTCACATAGGTGGTACTTGCTTTAAGGCTGGATTGATTAAAGCAATAAATATAATTTCCTGTTTAGTATTTTTGCGATTACTACTTCTTTTGAATACATATGACTTTTGAAAGCTCTAGTCCAAAATAAAATGTAGCACGACTTCTCTGGCTTCGTTACCCATGCAAAATTATAAAAAAAGAATTTAAAATATGATAGGCATTGCTGGAGACCTCAGATATACTAACCAATAACATTGCAGACTCCCTGTAACACTACAGGCACCACAGTTAATAATCAACTTGGCCAATATCACAGGTGTTAAACGCTTTCAGACTCTAGAATTTCACATGATAACCAAATAAAGTAATCAAGCTAAGAATTGATTTAGTCACGCGTCAAGTCCATCAACATCGAAATTCGAAGCAACCAAAAATGGGACTTGGCCAACTGAGCGAAGATCTAGTCATTGCTTCAGCGGTAATAATCTTAGCTTTTCATCCCAAGAATTCTCAAGGTACATTTCATCGGCTGTTGGTACATCTCTGCTTTTCTACCTATTTCCCACAATTATTTTGTGCATCACGAAAAACATTTAGCATCACCACGTTTCTGTTCCTATTAAGCTTACGCTGTACGGCATTTCGCCCTATAAACTCTAGTCCGGTTAGGGCTACCATGCCTTAAAACGCTAGAACATACTGTGTGGTCTCATCTTCAACAAAAGGAAGACAAGAAAAGACCAGAAATAGCCATTAAAAAACATTCAGACTAACGAACAAATAGCAACTTTGAGCCAAAATAGTGTTCGGATATTTGTCCTTGGACATAATCTGTTCCTCAAAGTTCCGTTCCCTTCTCGGAACAGATAACGTCTGCGGAAAAATATTCGAACACATTTTCGCGCAAAACGGCTATCGTTTTTATTCAAGTCGTGCTTGTTGACTCGAGCTACGCCACCGTCAAATATCATACAGTAGGTTCGAGCTCCAATCCAATGGTGAGTCACGGATCTCAGCTATCAATTAATTTCGAGTCATTTACCAGCAGACAGTAAGAGATCATCAAGGTAGGAATCCCCCATATAGGTCTTATACCCAAGGTAATACCTCATGAGTTATTTTTATACATGGTACAGTATCCAGGTCTTCCGCGAATGGTACTCGCGCGTTGCGTGGATTTTTTCTGGAGGATTTGTATATGTTTCGTTTCGTTTAGTTTGAAAGTGAAGGACAACCTGGGAGAATGTCTTCTAACTTAATCTTCTTTTGGAAGACAGTCAATATTTTAACTTTGAGCTATCATTCAAACCCCATCCAGACACATGAGATAGAGATTTTCCTGTTTTCTTAGTCACTTACTTTCTTTGTTTTGTTTAACAGGTCTCATCCGGACTCCTGAAGGCGTGTCTTTTATCAGGTTCAAGGCCGAAGAGTTTTCGTACCTAAACATCACCAATCTTGGCTTAGAGCATGTCCAAAACGACACTGAGTGTGGGTTTGCCTGTTTAGGAATCTCCTCATGCTCTTCTTATAACCTGGCTGTATTTTCTGATATTAACAGAAAACTGCTGTGTGAACTGCTCCCATCTGACAAGTTTAATAACTCGGACAAATTTACCAACAAATGAAGTAACAGAGAATTAACTCTGAAGTGTAAATTTTAGTGCTAATTTAACCCCATGAATAACCCACTGGGTGTTAGCCCTAGTAAAGGGAATCAGGGAACCACACGAGGTAAAGAAAAAATCTTTTGACCTCGGTGGGAATCCGGGGGTCGTGGGTTCAAATTTACCGACAGCCTGTTATACCATCACTTCAGTATTCCAGTAAGTACAAACTCATTACTGCTCTCGCCTTTATATCCAAGGGGATCAAAATTGTTCTCAAAACTCAGCTAGAAGTGCCATTGTCTTGTGCACGGGGCAGTTTGTGCATGTTGTCAGTATTGCTTAGAATCAGGCTCGGAAAATACGCCCAGTGATGTCATGATCAGACTCTCTCTGAGGTTGTGTAGAGGAAGTATCCCATTAGGCTTATGTCGAGGTAAAACGTTATGGTCGTACAGAGTCTTAGAAAAAGGTACATAACATATGTTAGCATATCACTCTCGCGTGAAGTAGGTAATATCCTCAAATAAGGTTTACTCTATCTTCGATTAACAAACCCCGGTAAAACACAAACGTAAATCGATAAAATCAAAGGAAAATGTTTCTTCCACCCTTTTGATTCACTAAAACCGAAAATCTTTTACAAAACTGCTACTGACTTTTTAATTGATTGAAACTAGGAAATTATCAAATAACGAGTACGACGAGTTTGGTCGAGATATGGTTCGTGTTTTTAAGAAACAAAGTCGAGACGAAATATTCAAGAAGAGACTAAAGAAGCATTGTATGTCCCTGACCATGCAAATAAAAATACCATTGGATATTTAACCTGCTTAAATCCGGCCATATCAGGGCTGTCTCTTTAGTTTTTTTTAACTTTTTTTGCCCTATCTAGAGCTGATCGAGTAATAATTAGTACCGGACCAGGTGGGGCCGATTAGGACATTTAACCTTTGTCTATTAGAACTGACTTTTTCCAATTTAACAAGTATGAACTATTTTGGCAAAAACAGAATCCCTGCTCCAGCGCACCTTGTATGAACAGTGCAACATGTGTGCCCAAGAACGAAGATGGTGATTATCAGTGCGCATGCGCTCCAGGATATGTTGGAAAGCACTGTGAAATAGGTATTTCAAAACATCCGTTTGCAATACTTAACTTTTTTTATCATTTCTTACCTTATCTAGTGGCATCTCCCCATTTTATCAGATGTATTGAGGGCTACGTACTCTCCAATTAGGAAATAATTGGATGAAAAAAATTTGACCCTCGAGCCAATTGTAACTTGGGTGTCAAATGGATAGACCATTTCAGAGTTGCCTTTTGCCTGTGCCAAACGAGTCTTCTTGCGAAAAAAACATTATGATCATGTGAAAATGTGTTTCGTCTACGAGTTCATTTTCATATGAAAAGTTTTGCACGAAGACTACGGTTTTGGTACAGAGGTAAAAGGTAAACCGGAAATGGCCTATTAATTGAATTCAATTATTACCAAATTGGACTGGGACGCAGTCGTTATATCTGTAATTATAATCCATCAAATCTTTTCCCTCGCGCGCGATTGGTCTAAACACGTCACGTGACCGAGTATTCCCCAGCTAAAACTGGGGGATATCCGAGATTATAACCCACCCATTAATTTTCCCGTGATTTTACTGGCTACTTTACGTCACGTGATGAAAATCACCGGACAGTTATCACGCAATAACCCCGGCCCGCGTCGATATTTGTCCTCCGATTGTTTTTCCGTCAAGGAGAAACATAGTCAGCCCAAAAATTTCAACTTTTCTTTTCTCTTATTTAACATGGAAGGAAACCAAACTAGTCTTATTGAGTCTAGCGATAGTGACATTAAAAAGCTGATGGCAAGTGCTGTTCCGGAAGTACAAAAAGTCGCCAAAGTACGCTGGAAATGTCTTTGAAGGTGAAGAAAGTCACGAGTAGACTTTTAATATTCAGTCCTACGTAAATTTAAACCGATTTCATTTATAAAATAGAGATTTAATACAATGTGATAAGGAGAGAAAAATTCCAGTCGCACTTGAAATCATGGAGCCGGCAGAATTGTCAACCATGTTGAAACTTTTTTTACGCAGAAGCCAGAAAAGTCCATGGAAGGAAAACCATACAGTCGCAACACTGTCAATCCGGGCTGGACAGACTTTTTTCTGGTTCCCTTCAAAGAAAGCCGTTTTCGATCATTCAGGATAAGTATTTAAGCCGGCAAACAAAGCTCACTAAAAGATCTTGCTCGACAGGCCGGGATTGATTTCTTTGACAAAGCTCAGGCGTCCAATTTCCAGCGAAGACCTTGAATTGAAGTCCTCTATGCAGCAAATCAGCTTGGTCTGAATGCTTCAGAAAGTTTTGCAAATTCGGCATTAACACCATTCTCTACTTCGGAAAGAGAGGCCGTG
>JAEMPF020026962.1:0-10421 GCA_022496165.2 Catalaphyllia jardinei | reverse complement strand
CCTTCCAAACCAAACCTGTCCTCCTCTGCCCTGAATTTTGACATTGTCACCTTCTTCAGGATACACAGGGACTGTTACTGCCTTTGGAGGAGGGCCATCAAAGTCAATGGGAAGGTAAAATGATGGGTTGTCTTTGACAGCTGGTTCAGGGTAGAGAAGGCACTTTCTCTTCAACTGGCTTGCAAATTGGACAGTATCCCTGCCATACTGATGGGCTACAAGCTGCACTGTTTCAGTCCATGGGTGCTTCACCACTCTGCCTTGGTTGAAAGCAGGAATGTAATAGGTGCCATCGATGAAAATGTGGTATTTGTTCATAAAAGCACCAATCAGAATTATGTTTGTGATTTTTAAATACCACTCTTCTGTTAGAGATGGTCCACCAGCTATAATACAGACATCACCTTGCGAAAACTTCATGATGGTTCCATTACAGTTTACTCTCACAACATGTTTAGCACATGGGCCAGGGTGGGAATAATGACATCTGTGCCCGGGTGCAATTTCTGTAGGTGCCTTTTGATGTCAGCCTGCTGATGATCTTGTATGGCCATCTTTTTCAGTTTTCCAATCAGGACTCCATTTTTATATGCATCGCAAATGTGTTCATTTCCACTGTCACTGCAGTCATTAAGCAAAGCTTTGGCTGCCTCGAAGGATGACTCGTGGAAAAAAATTGCAGTTTGCACTTTGTCTAGGTCAACAGAGTGACGTTTCTTGCCATCTGAGTAGCTTGACAGTTTACCGTACTTCAGCTCATGTCTTCGTAAAAATAGCCTGATGTTTTCTCTTTCTGCAAATGTCCTCTCAATTCCCTTAGCATTGTGGGTTTGTTGCTTGTGAATGCGAATCGCTCGCTCAAACCCTTCACAGGAGTAATTATCTGGACTGGAATGACGTTTGACATCCTCACATAAATGTGTTGAATACTCCAGATTTTCTGTGCAGATGTGCAAACCATAGAACTCTTCAGCAGCTATTGCATGTGCCCAAGCCAAATTTTCCAAAGCATTGACATCAGCAGCACTCCAGCCTAATGATTGAAGTGACTTGTTGTAAAGCAACCGAACCATGTTGCATAACAACATGTGAACATCATATGCTCTGGAAGGAATACTTTCTGCCAGAACTTCACGTGCCACTTGGCTGTACCTGGAAAAGAAAAAAAATAATCTATTGATATTGTGGTCGTTGAATTGGTAAATTTGCAATATAAAATTGAACCAAGAATAAAAAGCAATAGGGACCTTTAGATCGGAGGATGAGGATGACTAAGAGTAAGAGTTTTCCGTACTGAGCATGCGCATAAGGTTTGAAGGCCGACATTTTTTGAAGTGCGTGTGCTCAGAACAGAAAACTTGTACTCGTAGTCGTCCTCGTCCTCCGATCTAAAGGTCCCTATTAACAACAGGGTACACCAACAATGTTTACACCACATCACTAAAATCATCACAGCCCCTAATTATTTATAGTTTCAAAAATTCTGCATCTTCCCACAATAAAGAAATTGGAAATACGGTTCATGTGCCTGGAAGAGGAGGGTCTCAAAAACATAAAAACTTGAAATAAAATATAACTGGATGACCTGTTGTTGGGCACCTAATGATGCCAGATATGACAGCTAATCAGAAGACAGCAAATCGTAGGTATTGTTTCTCAACCAATCAGAGAAAAATCAAGAATCTGTTGAATATTAAAACATATGATCTGACAAGTAAATGTATCATGCCCTCCTTCCCGCATCTAAATACATGTGTACAGAGAGGGAGAGTATGATTGCAGGTTAATTCTATCAAATTATGCAATCAGTAGAATTTACTGATATTATTTAAATAAGTTAAAGATAACCTGTCAAGGTCTCTTGATGTTCCCCTAGGCATCCCCTTAGGGAACATCAAGTGCCTTAGGAAGCAATCTCAAAAGGCCATGTAAATAGTTTTCATATGTACTCTGCCCACCCGAAACTCAATGACGTAGCAAACTGTGTAGTACGACAGCAACAAGTAAAGTTTTTGACACAAATTTTGTGCTATATTCTATTAGTATAAATCTACTAGCGTTCTATCACGAATGCCGTTCTCTGATTGGCTACACTACTCATGCTCTATTCTGTGATACATGTAGATAGCAAGTAGCGTAGCAGCGGGCGCTGGGGGCTGCCTTCTTTGTGTTTTCGAAGAGTCTGTAAAGAGAATTGAGATGAAAGTTTTGAACGGCTAGCAGATTTACATGTATTCTAGAACAATTAGATTATTCGCTCTCGATTTCTCTGCGCGATAGTTGACTCGGGCTGTGCTCTCGTCAACTATCATGCGATAGAAATCGCAAGCTCATAAGCTAATAATAAAAAATTGTTTAATAGCACATATCATATCACAGTGGAGTTAAAAGTCTAAGCAGTTTGTGTCTCTAGGGAGTTGGTAAGATTTAGTTGTCTAGGCATTTCATTTCATTTTCAGACATGCATGATATATTGCAAGCAGATCCAATAGTTAATCCTTTATGAGCTAGTTTAAAGGATTTACTATTGGATTTGCTTGCATGTCATGTATGCCTGAAATATAAAGTGCAGAACTACCTACGTAATAAAGTGGATAATTACCTGAACAGTACAGTACAACCCATGCCAAATTTCTTTGCAGTTTGTAGTTGCTCCATCCAGCTGGTTCAACCATTCATCTTTTTCTTTCCAGTGTGCCATGTGACGAAGCAAGTATTCATTATCTATGAATGTATCTTCAAAGCAGAAGCCAAGAACATAATAATCCACACCATCTTTCCATTCCTTTCCACAATCAACACAACACTCTTTATAGTCCATCATAGTCACGTGATCCTTGCCAAAACAAATTTTGTAGATTCGAGCATCCTCATAACCAAGCCCTTTCAAGTACTTAATTACTGTTTTCCAGTTGTCATGTGGAATGCGGTCATCCTTCAGAAGTTCATAAAGATTCCGTAACCCTTCCATCGTTGCTTCCTGGGACATTCCATTTTCGATTTTGCTCTTTAAATGCCGCAAAAGAAAGCCGGTGATATCTAGTTCTGGAGCTGATTGAACACTGTGTGTGTCATCCCTAAAGGCATCGAGCGAATCGCCAAGGTTGAACTCGTCATCATCACTGTACGAACCACTCGAATTCCCACTACCAAAGAATTCGTGACCTTCTTCAGATGTCCTGTCGCTGAAGTCAACATCGGGACTTCCCCTTTGATCCCTTTCGATTCCACATTCATTTTCGGTGGCCTGAGTTGCAATGCTAACATCATCACTCTCTAAACTACCGCTCAGAATATCCCTTTCAAAGTGCCGCTGTATTGTTGTTCGATGACAACGAACTTCACCACGACAGTTTTTACAGAAACAGAAAGCTTCTGAAGACATATTGCCATTTCTCGTCCACGTGGAACAACAGCCTCGTTCTCGGGACGAGATTACGTATTGATAACGAGGTTTGGTATCCCACTGCGTATTCCCGCTCTTTTCGAATCTTCCACTGGCGGCCTGAGCAGCAACGCTGAATATTGTTTGCGTTTATTGAGCATTTTTAGCGTATTATTCCACATAAAGACGTAAGTAATTGTCTTTGTTTATGCTTAGTATCGAATTCTTTTAGAAAATCCAAATCATTTAGCTTGGGGAACTCGATTGTGGTATGAAATCTGTTGCGATCGCTTGCCGGTTTAACATCGGATTAATCGTTACAATACAATACAATACAATACAAATCGTTGATTTCCTAATATTTGTCAGGTCGGCAAAATAAAATATGGACGCAAAGGAGTTTTTTGGAAAAGCATGGCCTTTCCCAGTTGACGAAACTTATCGTGGAAGACAACAAGGTAAGTTTTCAGTCTCTCTTACATTGGACTCCGAGGTAGTTAAATTAACGTGACGAATAAGTCTCTCTATCTATAAACCCTCTCATGTTCTGTTTCGAACCTCTTATCGATTTATCCTTTATGATATATAAGCTTATAATATACAGAAGCTTTTATACACAGACATAGAAACATATAGAGAAAAATATATGGGAGCGCTTTTATAGAGATGTGGAATTTCTCGTCGAGTGTCCGAAGATAACCGAAGATTGCAAAAGATTTTTGTGGAAGATCCGAAGATATTTCGATCATACACCAACACATTTATGTACAGGGTCAAACATGAAATCAAACATAACATCAATATCAGTGGCAGTGAAATTATCAACTTTATACTTGGTCAATTGCTTTCTTTCTCATGGGTGGAAATTCTTGTAAATCACCACAGTTGTGATAAACATAATATTGTATTTATTGCTAGTCAAGTGTAGACAGGCATCTACAGATCAATGTGAGCATTTTTTGAAAGAAGTGTTGTGTTTCGTGCAATCTGATGGGCCATCTGGTGATATCAATTTGTGCAGCTTCAAATTTCAATCATCAGCATCCCAAACCACAAGTATTCAGGGGTCAGTGGGGAGGAGGGAGGGATAGTGTCAATAGTCAGTGGGTGGAGCATATATGTACAGGGTTTTCAAATTCAGCCGGCGCCTGGCGCAAGTCACCGGCTACTTCAAGCATTTGCGCCGGGTACTTTTTATATTCCAAATTTTATTAACTACACAATTCTGTTTCACCTCAGTGTCGGTGGTTATCCATTGCTAGCCACCTCTACTTCCGTAAATAGTTTTTTAAATGAATGTATGTAAAAGGAAAGATATCAATGTAAGCTGCTTCATGGCTCTCTGTCATTCACAAAGCAAAAACAATCTTGAGCTGGAACTGCAGGAAAATGCATTTTGGGGGATCGAAACTACAGAGATGTTTCCTCTAAAGCTGAATTCAAGGAAAATGTATTCATTTTGTAAACTTCACTGGTATTGGGATGTAAAGAATAAACAGCATACTTGACTTGAGACAAAACATGCACAATTGCAAACTTTTCCTACAAGCAGATTTTTTCAAATGTCTGCCAATATTTTGTAGCTATATTTTGTTACAAAACACAAAAAACTGTTTACATGTATCTTTAACTTATGCAACTGATTTGAAATGCTATTGTTTTACAGTTCAGTTTTATACTGCCCTTCAACTGAAGTTTCAAGAAGTCGATGTAATAAGTACTGTACTCATGCAAATGTAAAACCATACCATACCATTTTTGTAAAACTTTGAAAACATATTTTACGAAGATTTTCAACACTAACCCTTGTTAATAAGTGTAGAGTGGAGTTCAACAAAATCAGTCACAGGTGCAAAAAAAAAGCACCGGAAGTAACTTCATTTAATGAAGGCACCCTGAATTTTCAAAATTTTCTGGGGGACGCTCCCCATTCTTCTCTGCAGGAGGCTTGGGGGTGCTCCCCCCACTCCACAAGGCTGCTGTTATCGTCATGAGACAGTTCTCCGGCTACTTTACAATTTCCTCCTGCTACTTTTTTCAATTTGAAAAACCTGTATGTATTGTGTGAAGGATCATTAGTGGAGGGGAGGGAGGGATAGTGGAACCCAGGATATTGGAGGCCAAATGGGCAGCAACTTGTGTCAGAATAATGTACCTATCACCATCTATTAATTCCTTCTCAGGTACCGAAACATACTGTTTTGTATATACATGTCAGTAGAGTCACAGTACATGAACATGGACATGTACTGTACATGTATATGTCAGTGTGACAGTCAAGCCCAGCCAAGTGTTCTTGTGTTCAGTGGACTAAGAAATTCATTAACCCTGTCTCACTCAATGGGGTAACCCTGTCTCACTCACATTTGCTAGAGATAGGTCGGAATTTCAAAGTGGACTGACCTTGAACTGAACTTGTACTCTAACTGTAGTTTGAAACTGTCAACCCCTAACAGACCTTACATGTCAGGCTTCAATACAAAATAGCTGCATGTCAGAGTGAAGTTTGCTTTTGCATTTGCAATTTTGGGGGAGAAAGGATTTTTTAATATATATAATTTGGAAGAGAAAGGTTGCAAAGTACACATGCTTATTATTTCTCTTTGCAGATTAAAGTTAACAAGTCAGAAGATGAGGAGAATTCAAACAAGGTGATCATGTTATTGTAAATTATCCCCCAATTACAGTAAAGATGGGAAACCTGGAATGTTTGTACCATGACCAGTCATTCAACACATACAAAGGTGAAACCACACCAACCACAAATTGCATGTACATGTACGTGTATTGTTATTTCCAGCCATTAAATCTTTCCCTTTCGTCAGTCAACTAATACAGTTATAGGTTCTCTGTCTGGTTTTTGGTTTGTTTGGGACTTCAGCTGTTAACATATTTTTATGGCCATTGTACTAACCCACTTAAAGCTGTACATGTAACTTGCAGAATTTCAAAACCACTTAAGTAATCTGTGTTACTTATTCCACCAGGGTGGTAAAAGCATGAGGTTGGAAGAGAGTGAAGAAGTTGAATATGAGGTAAAATATCTTCTCACATGGCATAGAACTAGAAGTAACATGTAAACCAACAGTTCAGGCCATTATGTGCTTACATGTACCTCTCCAGCTACCTTTTATGCCTAACCACTATTTTGAATAGTGACATGAACACTTGTACTTTTACTCGGAAAAGCATCTTTCAGTGGAATGAAAGACAACACACAGAAAATAAAGAACATTTTAAAACGTGATAATTATTCTTAAATAAAAAAGAATGACATGTTCTTTTCAATGCAAAATGCAGGACAATCAAGAGGAAGAAGATCCTATCACCGTGTCTGATGACAAAACTGAGACCTTGCAGGATGAAATTGTTAGTATGTTGCTATTGAAATATCTTTTACACTGTGCACTTTAGTTCATAGGCAAGAAAAGGTCTAAACCATAAAAATCAGACCCATTTTAGTTTACTTACATTGTATGAATTGCACTACAATGTTGAAACAATTCCTCACCCTGGTGTGCCCATGTTTCGTTGATTATTGTCAAAGAAAGTGAATTCTGTGAAGGGAATTGAGTCATGTACTCATATGTAGCTTTGAAATCATAGAAGAAGTCACGCTTCATTAATCTTCAACATGTAAAATTCATTCATGAAGGGATGCAAGCAGTGAAACTGGGGTATCGCTTAACACTCTACAGTTAGCAATGGCGTGAGCTCCTGTCATACTAAGTGTCGGTCTATTGCCATCTCTTCTGAGACAACTATAGCTAATGTCACTGTCAGATCAGTGACCAACCTATTTACTAGCTTTACATTTCACTCATGACTTAAGATCTTGTGGGTCTGAGGTCAAAAACAGGGTTGCGTTCTTAATTAAATGGTTTAGATTTAAGTGAATCTGAGAATAGAGACAGCAAAGATTCCAGCTCTGATTATAATCCCCCAGCAGCTTGACGATGTTTGCAAATGCTTTGTCCATCAAAACTGGCGCCTCTAACAGTTTGATGTAACATGAAAGAACTAATCATACAGCTTAATGTTTTGTCCATCAGAACTGGCGGGTGACACACCTCATACAGTTTGATGTAACTCGAAAGAACTAATCATGCCGCAGCTTAAGTTTTGTCCATCAGAACTGGCGGGTGACACGCTCATACAGTTTGATGTAACATGAAAGAACTAATCAAGCAGCTTAATGTTTTGTCCATCAAAACTGGCAGGTGGCACACCTCACACAGTTTGATGTAACATGAAAGAACTAATCACGCAGCGTAATGTTTTGTCCATCAGAACTGGCGGGTGACACGCCTCATACAGTTTGATGTAACTCGAAAGAACTAATCATGCAGCATAATGTTTTGTCCATCAGAACTGGCCGGCGACATGCCTCATACAGTTTGACGTAACTCAAAAGAACTAATCATGCTGCAGCTTAATGTTTTGTCCATCAGAACTGGCGGGTGACACGCCTAATACAGTTTGATGTAACTCGAAAGAACTAATCATGCAGCCTAATGTTTTGTCCATCAGTACTGGTGGGTCACACAGCTCATACATTTTGATGAAAGATCTTGTGATGTAGCAGAACTACATGTAGGTTTTCTGAATCAGAACTGGTGTCACTTGATATACTGACTAGCTGTTTGTTTAACTTAAACATTAACTTACTGGAAATGCAATATTTTAGATGCACTTGTCTTCACACCAAAATCAGGCTGCATACTCTGCATTTTGTTACACACTGCACCAAATGCTTCCAATCTTTAAAGACAGTCTGCTTGAATCATTTGGATCTTAACTGCAAGGTCCACATACAATATAGAGCAAGGAACAATCACAGGAAATGTGTAGGATATTAAGGAGCACTGACCATACCAGCCATCAAGTCACAACGTTTGTGCAACTTCCAGTTTTCACTGCTTGTATCCCCTCATGATTCTTGGTTGCTTACATGAAGCGTGTAGTGTACAGATTGTAACATTGAAACTGTTCTGTCACGATAGATATTCCAAATGGCAAATAATTGTAAAGAAATGAGGGCAATCTAATATAGATAAACTCAATTTTATTTTCATAAATTATAGAGAATATAATTGTTATTTCATAGCCTGTCAAAACCTCTGCCTCTAAAAAAACCCGCCAACAAAACCATATCAGAATATGAAAGTAAAAGGCTGAAAAGGATGCAGGAAAACGACCTCGAGCTGTTAAAAAATGAAATGGTAAGTTAATGCAGGTTTTAAAGGAAAATAGGTGGTAGCGATGAAAACTGATGAATGTGCTACTTTATGTGATTGGTGTGTACTGAGATCTCCCCAAAGGTTTTTTTTTATTATTATTTTATTTTAAAGCATTGGCCAAATGGAGCACAGTGGCTGTTTTCCCCATTTTTTGCATACCCCTGAAGTTACATGCAATGACATGCACATTACAAGGACTTTGATAATAAGGATTTATATATAGATTTAGGCCAGCCTAAAAGCATAGTTCCTGGGCCAGGTTGTTCAGAGCCCGATTAAGCTAACCCAGGGAGTTTTGTAACTTTGTGGTGAGATTTCCTGTATATCGTTTGGCCTCCTGTTTTGAGTTTTAATGATCACCATATACACAAACCAAAACAGGAAAAAACGTTTGTATAGGAGAGGAAGTTATAGTTTGGTTAATTTTTGAACCTGGGTTAGTGTTAACAGGGTTCCAAACAATCTTGTCCTGTTTTCAACAATTTAACTAGACATGAGCACACGATCCAATTGAAAACCACTACTTGGGCAGCAGTCAACTTCAAAAAAAAATGTGCGACCTTGATGACCTCTTAACCTGAGATCACGATATGGTCATGTGATACTGGTCAGCAATCTCAAGATATGACAGCTCTCAATTACACATGATATGGATGTCTAATATCAAAGATATATGCTGTAATCCCGGACTGAATGACTTGGTATTAGCTGGATAGCGGCTATGTTGTGCAATGTCATTGTCGTTGTTGGGCGCATCTGCCCGTGGTCCATGCCGCTAGCCATGTTGACCATAAAAGAGTTGCACGGGTTTCTATTTCTATGCATACATTTGGTTACTTTTTTTATAATCATGGTGCTCCGCTTGGTGGTCCTTCGGGCCACTGGAGCTCTGCTATAAATAATTATTGCTGTACATATATACCTAGTGGATATTACTGTTGGAAGAAAGACTAAAAAGGCATAGTCAGAATAAGTGCATTCACACCATGCATATGTATTGTAGAGTCAAACTAGCTTACATGGAGGCATCATTTATTCTGACTTGGCTTCTTTGCTTTTGTTTTCTTTCAGATACCCACAAACATGGCTATGATTACTGCGCTTTTTTATTTAAAAGCCAGTAAAATTGCTGATGTCAAAGTGGTTTCATTAAAGAAAGTGTTGACGTCACTGGGTATAAGAACCAGCGGTCAAAACTTCACAAAAGATCAAATGGTGGTTCTTCTTGGCAAAGAACTATTTGCTAAGGGGAAAGTAAGAAGAAAGGACCCTGAAAAAGTCATCACTAAGGACAACCTTGTTTTAGCTAATTGAACAGGAAAAAATTGTTTGCAGCTGCAGGGACAACTACAGTCAAACTTGAAAATAGCAATCCTGTAATAAGCAGGCAAATGCAGACATCCGAACTTCAAATTTCCCTCATAAAATGGCCACCTACAACAAAGCTGTAAGTTCTCAGGATCACTGTTATTTACAAGTTCAACTGTACAAGTCCTCAAGTACTCATGCATATGCTTAAGGTGGCTCAAAACAGTTTCCAGCACTAAGATTTTGATGGGTTGTTATAGCCACTCTTTATCACTTGCTGCTACAATCATGGTATCAAAAAACTGCCCAACTATTGGTGAGCACCTTGTTGTCCTTTTCATAACCTAATAGGTTACCATAGCAACAGTATGACTTGCCAAAAACACCCTAAATTGCAGCTTTAGGGGCTTATAATTCAAAAACGGCACGGTGAAATTTTTTTATATTACCAACATTTGATAAGCATGATTAGGCGCAACTTTTGGCAA
>JAEMPF020026961.1:0-10424 GCA_022496165.2 Catalaphyllia jardinei | reverse complement strand
AAAAAAAAAAAGAAACCAAATTTATATGTTTATTGCATGCAACCGTATCCCGGTTAATCATTTTGACTCTTATATTCCCGGTATATTCTCGCAAGGTCTCTCGATGATTTTACTTTATATCTCCAGGAAAAAGCTATCTTAAATTCACTTACTTGGTGTTGCTCTAAGTCAAAGTTCTCGGCCAACTTTTCCATTAGCTGTGCCGTCGGACGGCCCTTTGTCCTTCCATATGCATGGTTTAGTCCACTCAGCTGAAATTCAGTAAAGTGGACCCTCTTTTTCTTTGCAGCATTCACTTCCTCCTCATCCGAGCTAACAGCTGCTTTTCTCTTTCCTAACAAAGAGTCTCATGTCATTATAAAGGCATTTTGGGAGAAGGGGAGGGGATGTTACTTGATATACCCTTGGGTGGGTAGAGGCGGTCCGGCACGGTAAACTAACCCTGTTTTAGCTGGGCTTAAGACAAACGTCGTCCATTTTCCTACCCTAAATTTCCGATTTTTCTCTCTATTTAGGTCATTTACCTAAGAAAAGATACCGACTTTTTAAAGCCCTTTTAAGGGATTGACCTTCCTTGCTCACCCCCCCCCCCCTCAGTAGATTATGTCCGTCTTGAACTATATCCTAGAATATACTTCGAAAATGATATAAAACCCAAATACCTTGTTTGAGAGCAATAAGTTGTTGCTGCTCCTGTTTGTCATTGAGAAAATTCTCCATTTTCTCGTAGATCCATTTGCCTTGGCCTTTTGGTAGCTCGGCCGGCGGCTGTCTTAAAACGTCAGAGAGTGTTGACTGCTTTCTGCTTAAAATTTTCTCAGCAAATAATGCCTGGCTTACGCTATTCTTCTTTAGCCAGGCAATGACACCATCCGCTATGGCTTTTGGCGTCTGGACCGGTTCCCTTTCGTCTTCTAAAAATTCAAAACAATGCCAAGAATAAGGACTTCTGACTGTCCGTTGCACACTATTTTAAAAACAGATTCTGGTGACCATATTTCCAAGCGGAATGGTGTAAATTACTTACTTTCAGCATTCTTGTCTTCGGAAATCAACAACGATTCTGCTTCCTGCGGGCGGGCGGCTTGAACTGCGCATTCTTCGATAGATCCCCCTTTTTCTTGAACAAAAGTCATAAGAGCACTTCTGTCCTCCTTATCGACTGTCACTTTAAATGTTACAGAATTCATTTCTAAGCCCTACTTTCCCTAGTACTGAAGGAGATGTCTGAAGTGACCAAGGACCACCAAAGTAACATCCAAGTAACACGCTTTTAAAACGCAAGTGATGTGGACATGACTGACCACTGTCAGATGGCCGCTTATCTTGTCAATACATACACGCGGAAATATTGCGACACAAGCATTAGAATCTTTCCCTGTACATGTTTAGACTAACTGCCCGTAAACATCAAGCGTTTTTAGATCGTTCGCAGTCTTTTGCTAGTTGCAAAATGTCAAGCAGTTCCAGGAGTGATGTTTGTGGAAAGTCATCGGGAAGTGAGACTCTTCAGTTTGAAGCGACCGTAAAGGGCTTACACGAGTGTAGCTTTGGCATTTCTGTGGGAGATGTGTTTGAACTTCGCAGAAAGATTGGAAGTAGAGGAAAGGCTTTCGAAGTGCTATGTAGCCAAGGAAGGGTGGGACACTTGGAAAAAGACCTAGTACCAGTACTTTGGGACTTAAAACCATCTACTGTGCTGAAAGGGTAAGATTAAGGTCGATTGTGATCCTTATTTTTGTAATTGTGGCGCACGAACAAATTCCAGATTTTGGTAAACAGACACTTATCTCATTAGCCATTGATTGATAGGCTTCTTATAGTCCTTTGTCGTAATCCCTGACATTAAAGATGAATCGTTTACCTTAAGTTATTAATATTGCAATTTTTTGGTCATATGCAGGATTGCTACTGGAAGTCCTTTTCCAGATCCCGTAGGGAGGTGGCGTAAAGGAGGCGGAATAAATCTACAGATAAAGGTCATAGCAAGTGATACGACCAGGTAAGGTAAGGTAAAGTCTGCATTCGGGCCAAATGTGGCCCATCAGGCCGGAGCTTATCCCGGTTTCTGTAGCATGAAGCGACTAGGAGTATTTCTACTCCCCCCTGGATGGGATGCTAGTCCATCGCAGGGTTACCCCCAGCATTAAATTCGCCGGTACCCATTTATACACCTGGGTGGAGAGAGGCACCGTGAGAGTAAAGTGTCTTGATACGACCAGCAGTGAAGTGAAATTACTGATGGCTAGACTGAGTGATCTTGGAGTGCAGGCTGAATAGAATCAAGCTGTGTGGTCTTGATAATAAACCATTGTTAATGAAAAGCCGACTGAAATAAAATACATGTATAATCCTGCAAGGCAAAAAATAACTGTGTTGTTATTTGTATGCTTTACACCCACATGCACTGGAATGTCCCGAAATATAATATATTTGACATACGCACTTGTACCTGATTTTTCGTTCTATTGCTTGTTGACAATACATCTTTGGCTTGTTAGCATCCCACCAGGGTATCCCATCTTAAATGAAAGATATTTCACCGTCCTAAAAGCCCTTACATCCGGTTATCTCAAATTCCGGTACCAGACAGCGTGGTACAAAGTACAATTTCAAACAGTTGCAACAAACCCGACTGGTTGGCTTGTCACCTTCTCCAATTTGCATTGAAACGTGGATATAACGTTACTTTCAAGGAATGCGGTAGCCAGACAACAACGTCAAAATGTATTCCCCTTATTTGTTAGGGGCTTTCCTCTTTTTGAACTGTGTTACACAATACTATGTTTCCGGTACCCAACTTTCCAAAATTATAACTGACTTGGAAGGTTTAGGCTTTACGGATCAACTCAGGTCAGATGATGACTATGCTTCTTCGTTGTACTGCCGTCCGTGTCAAAAGGTCGTCACATATACAGATGTCACCAAGCTCGCATGGCTTCTTCGTCGTCACAGCGAAACAGAGAGGCATAAAATGCTATCAGGGTGGACATTAACCGCTGATTATAAACCCATCAAAACCTTTACCGGAAGTAAGTATTCAAATGAGTTTTCTTACTTCAGTTAGTAATTCCCAACTGAGACAATATATAATAATCACCTAATGTTGCAAATTGCTTGACGTTTTTCTTTCCCATTGTTTATGTGCAGATGCAAAAAAGATAACTTCCTTTTGGAGTTCTTCGTCAACTAAACCTACAACTAAGTCTACAGGCACTAGTGAAAAGGCGAGGAAAACCCAACTGGATCTGCAGTCGATGGAGAGAAAACGAAAAGCAGCGGAAGGTCTTGTAGAAGATGAATTGATAAACAAGGTAAGTTAGTTTTGAATTATATTTTTTTATTCTGATAGTTTGACTGATGAGGACGTTTATAGGCAGAACGGACGCATATAAAAAAGTTCGGGTAACAAAGATTTTGTTTAAAATTCTACATTCTACGAGGCTATGATAGAATTCCCTGTGATAACGTAAGTAGCTTAATAGTGTCTTACAGTACTTAGTTCAAAATCAACCTATTTCTTTTAGGCTACAAGGATAGCGGTAATTGAAAAAGAAACCCACTTCGGACGCAAATTGTCTGATGCTCTTGTTGGGGGAGAAAAAGAAGCCCCAGCTCTCACAAACGTCGCAATCGAAATCCTTCAAAGCGCCAGTGAGGAAAAGATTCGAAAAATAGAGCAAGATGCTGCTAATCGTGTACATTTAGAAACTCGTTTGGAAACTATGATACAAAGTTGTTTGGCTGTGAAAGCTAACACCCAACTCTATACAGATGTATTTCGTCGATGTGCTGCTGTAACGGACATTATCGCGGACGGCGTTTCTGTTCAGAAACAAACAGATGACCTCGCAGTGAGATATGTCAACGCCCTGCTAGGCTATACCGACTTGCAAACCTACCTCAGCCAAAAAATTGAAAGTCTGCAAAATAAAGTGGTTAATTTTGAAATTGAAGTGCAAAGACTTGAGACATTAATTCAAAAAGGAATCCGTAACGATCATGTACCAGAAGTCGCATTAAAACTGGCTTGTTTGATGAAAACTGAAAAACATGGAGAAACAGATCCTTTGATAAAAATTCTAACTGACTTGATCTGTAACAGAGGAAAGGAATCAAAAACATGGTCCGATGAAACTAAGTCTCTATTCGCAATAATCTTAAACTACGGGGGCGCAGCTCTGGCCAAAATTGTTAGAACAAGATTGGGTGGACCACACCTCTCAACGATCTACAGGCAAAGCCGAAGCACTTATGTCATTCCAACGGTCCTCACCGATAAATCTTTTTCGATGGCTAGAGTCTTTTACGAAAAGATTGGTTACACTGGGCCATTTATTCTTGCAATCGATGCTACAACTTTAATTGCAACATTGCGCGTAAGAGGAAATAAAATAATTGGCTTAGCAACGGAGACTGAAGTTACTGCGTCGACAGCACAAGATATAATTGACATAGTGAACTCCGAGTCAACACGCACCAAGTTTTACTCTCTGTATAAGCCCCGTAGTGAAAGGACAGGACTACCAGACCGTAAAAGGATGGATGACTCAAACAATGGAAATGGGATCTACCCACAATATCGAAATCTTGGGGATAGGCGCGGATGGAGACTCAAAGTTCCGTAAGCACTATTTTCAAGACCACAAACGAAATGATGATCTATCAGAAGAGCAGATTACTCTAGATTACAAGGGCTTTGATTTTGCAGCAAGAACATTTCAGACGGAAGATTGCAGAACATGTAAAACAATGATGTTTCCTGATTGGAGGCATATTTTAAAAAAATGGAGAAATCAATTACTAAATGTGAAAAGAATTTTACTAATGGGAAGCAACATCGCACAGATCGAACATTTAATGCAAACTTATTTGAGTTTCAAATTGGAGTGTGGTCTGTGGAAAAGCGACGTTTATGTCCGCGATAAGCAGAACGTGGACGCAGCTACACGACTGTTAAAACCTGAGGCTCGTCACTACTTAAAAATCTGGAATGAAAAGGCCTCACTTGCATCGAGAGTGTACCTCAAGGTTGGCGAAAGTCTTTTTTCGGCGTTCACCGAAAAAGAATTGTCCGTTCGTGAAAGGGCAAAGCGTGCATGGCTCCCAGTAACTTTCTTAAGACTCTGGAGAGCTTGGCTTAAGATGGAGGGATATCCTACTGACCATTACTTTATATCAGGACAGACCTATGACGATGTTATTCTGGCTGGACACTCTATCATTATTTCAATGAAACTTTATGCAATTTATTATCCGGAACTTCCTTATGAGCCTTGGATGTTTGGTTCCGATTCTTGCGAGGTTTTATTTTCAAGTTTACGTGGATTTTGCCGCGGGAAACCAAACCTGACGTTGTTAGACTTATTAGACTTTGCAAGGAGAATTCAGAAGCTAAAGGAAATGAATCCCAAGCCCTTCAACCAGTTAAATGATAAAAAGTGGCCCACAGATATGGACGCAGAACTGACTTTGGGTTTGCAAGAAGCCGAGAAGGAGGCGATCAAGACTGCCGAACTGTTAGGAATGATCGCCAGTCTAGAAAGGGCCAATGTCGTGACAAGCACAAAAGAAGGAGGTGTTGTGTTGATAAATCCTACCACAGATGTTTATCCGTTAAGTACCGCAAATAAACCTGACGATAACATTTTACAAGTAGAAGACTTGCTAGAAATTGAAAACGATGTATTGATAAACGCCATAGATGAAAGTGAAAACGAAATCACTACTTCTTTCATCAATCTTGCAGCTAAGGCAAAAGAAAACACCATAAATACTGAACAATATAATGAAAACATGAACGAAGAAGAGGGTGACGAAGAGTATGACGATGGCGCGCCAACGAATTGTGTTTTCTATCGTTTGGGTAGTTGCCGATACAGAGAAAGTACGTTCCGTGCCCCAAAAGAAACTAACTGGCTTGGCTGTGAATTTCCTGGATGTAACAAGTGGTTTCACGAAGTATGTTTGGGACTTAAATTTCCGAATGACAAAACGCGAGAAGCGTATACTTATTTCTGTAAGGATCACCCTTCGGCTGGTTACGCTTCTCAGAAGAAAGTTGTTAGCAGCACCGAAGACAAGGATATCCTGGAGAAGGACCCACTATCAGCAAATAAGCAGAATCGTGTCATACGTGACGAGAATGGAAACTACAGAATGCCGAAGATGTCAACGTGCTACGTTGAGTTCAACGGCGTCTACTATCACATAGCCCAGTTCTTGTCTCTACAGCAAGGTAAACAGTATATGCCAGCTACCTCAAGAAATTCACGCTGGATGGCAGTTTCCAAGGTAAATTATTATGACAGCATTGGAAAAATATCGAGATCGCAAGAAAAGGAAGACTTGATTTGTAACTCATTCGCGGCTTTTTGGATGGGCAAGGAAGGACTTATAATTGGTAAAGTCATCCGAATGTATTGCAATCCCTGTGCAAAAAGTGCATATCCTATTTTAACTTGTGATAGTAAGGATTCCAAGAGTAGCACAGTGACCTGTTGTGTTAATGTAGCACCGGTAGACACTGAAACTAACACCTGGATTTTACAAGTTAAAAACCGTTTCGTCTGGTGCCCAATGAAATCCCTTATAGCCAAACTAACTCTAATTGAACGGGAGAATGTTTTGGAAGTAAATGGCGATGATGTCAAAAATATATTAGCAATGCTGCCGCAACTTCAAGAAACAGAGAAAAGAAGACAAGAAGAGGAGTCAAAGGAGAAAGAAACTAGAATAAGAAAAAAGAAAGAAGGACCCCCAGAAGAGATGAGTGTGGCATTACTGAAAGAGGTTTTAAAGGAGATGGGTGTCAGTTTTAAACACAATTCAACAAAGGCCCAACTAATGGAAAAAGTAAAAGAAGTCCGCGAGAGCCACAGAGAAGCAACATATTCTCATGCCCACAGCAGCAAATCAGTCCACAGTCAAAAAACCTCAGAACGCTCTCGCCAAAATTATTGGAATCAGTTTAGAAATGACACGCATCCTCTGCCTTTGTGGATCATGTATGATCCACAGAGGAAAAGGCGCATTTTGATCATAATCATTTTAATGTTAATTTTATTGGCATTTACAAACATGTTTTCTGAGCTTCTTAATGTTGAGTTCCTTTCAAATTTATATCAGTTATTTTTGTTTCATTACCTCTCTTCTGCTTTAGTTGCGGAGTTCATCATTTACTTCGTTTTACTTATTTATAGAATGATTTTAGCTCTGATTTGTAGTATGATTTCTGCGGCGGCGAGGGTTTTGCTGACAAAACATTTACTGGAGACAATGTCTAGCATTACAACTACGCAGCTTCGTACTTCGTAGTACATGTATTTGTAGGATGTCATTACGACATTTAGCTTGAACAGTTTCTGAGTAAATACAAAAAGCGGTTATGTTATGTTGCGTTTCCCCGTTGAATCATGCCAGGGAATCGTGTTAATATTATTTGATTATCAGTATTCATTCAATTATCGATTTGTTAAATAAATCTTTAAATTCGTCCTACTTGATTCATTGAATCGTAAGAGTGTTTTTATGGAAGATTTGATACATTTTAGAAATTCGATAAAATCGATAATATTAATTTAAAAAGCGATAATTATCGATTACTCACAACGTGTCCTTTTATCGATTTTAATCGATTTCCGATACAATTTACTAATTTTTATCGATTGTTATCGAATGTTATCGATTATCGGTTTTATCGATTGCACATGCCGGGCGTACCGGTAGGTCTAGTTTCTTTGTTTCGGATAACGTGATCAAAGAAAGATGTCACTGTGTCACACAGGCATGAGGGATCCCGCTGGGATATATATATTGTTTAGGGATGTTTTTCTCTGCTTTAATCAAAATATAATTAACCTCAAAAATAAGTTCCACTTATGCATTATACAGTAATTGAAGAAACCATTCCTCTTTACAGCCATCTTTGATTTGCTTGTAAAAAAATGATCTTTCAATAGATGCAATGACGACATTTTGCTATGCAAACCAATTCAGAGCCTCATGCTTGATGGCTTTTTGTTTAGTCCAAGTGTAGAGACGCAACAACTGGGTTTTTCTCGGATTTGAATTTCTTTTTGAACAGTTTAAATTCCTGTAAAACTAGAGAGTGTGCATTTTATCACTTGTCCTAAACAGGGTCTTCAAATGGAGGCTGTTGTCCTACACAGGGTAGGGTTTGTAGCATATTTTTGTCCTAAACAGGGTCAGGATTTTAAACCCTCGGCGGCACCCCTGTACTCAAACATGGGTCAAGTGCCTCCCCCCCGAGGGTCAAAAGGAGCGCAGAAGATTTTCGCTTCGCGCGCTCGTTATAAGCGCCCTGTTTTTTCCCTTCTCCCCTGCCTTGACGCCCGCCACGCAGGGTAGAGGGGTAGGGGGAGCTAATTTCCAGTCCAGCGCGAAAACCTGTGAAGAACGCCTGAGAGATGGCACTGCAGAGCTCGAGTGTAAAGTTATGTTTTGGAACTTTGAGGGCCATTAGAATGAGCTCTACTGCGGCTGTCAGTCGTAGACTTGAAGGAAAAGTTGCAATTGTAACGGCATCTACGGAAGGGTAGGTTAAAAACAGTAATGGAAGCCTCTGCGTCTTGTATCTTATGAAAATTTTCACGAGTTCAGTTTTTGTTTCCAGGGACTTGATGAATTTTGTTCACTCTAGGGAGTCAGTGAGTTTTGATCCACAACACGTGACGCATTCTCCTCCCATCGGAAAACGTATTTGAGTTGGGAGGCATAACAAGATCATTTATTTCAAGGGAACAAGGAGAATTTTTGGAATTAATTTGAGGAAACAAGCACTCCAGGGAGGTCCCTGCAAGACAAAGATAACCTAGAGATTTACAGATAAATTTATGTCACTTCAGTATCTTTTTATGTACCAGTCAATTCCAAAACCGCCCATCCCCCCCCCCACCCCGGGGCAATCCCCGGGCATTTGACTCGCGTTAAGCTCCGTGCAGTGGGGAATTTGACCCAAAACAAGGCTTGCCCGGTGGAGCATTTGACTTTCGTGTCAAAACACCTGTCAGCGGTCGGAAGCAAAAGGATTTCCCAATTCTTTGATTCAGCATGTGTGCCGCGTTCACAGGTCATTGCTGTTGTCAATTCCACACGGATTTTTCTGTTGTTGTCGTTTTATATAGTTATATTGTGGAATATGCCTTTATTTAAAGTGTGGAACGAAGACAAGCTGAACAAGAAATTCATATTGGCTGAAAATTGTACAGAACTTGTCTCCACAGTTGCTTAAACATGCCTGGAAGGTGGGGGATTTGACCCTCTTGAAGCTCTAACGGGTGGGGCATTTTACCGTCTAAACTGGCAACATAGCGGGGAATTTGACCAAAATTTTTCAAAAAAGTCAAATGCCCCGGGGTTTGCCCGGGGGGGACATGGGCGGTTTTGGAATTGACCGGTACATTAGCGCTACTAAAATTGAAAATGGGAAGGGTAGGGAGGAATAGTTCACAATACAGTGTTTCTCAGGTATAACCCTTTACTTGATTCTACTGTGCGGGGGTGGGCGGGGGGGCCGGGTGGGGCGTTTATCTCTCGACTCCAGCTCTTGTCTGAAACACATCGTGGCTATTCATTTTAATGGCTGTACAATCCTTTGATATTTTCCTTTCCTTAAATTTTCCTTGTTTTCAGCCTTGCTCCTCTTACTTGCTTGCATCTTTTGGCAGCTTAAATGACAACATTTTATGCATTTTTGTTTTTCCATCAGCTCCGAAGTTTTAAAATGTGCTAAATGGAAGTCAAAACAAGGATTCCCACTTTCTTTAGAAATCTCGCTTGCAACCCTTTTTGCACTTCTGCTTTCTGTTCCCTATTCTCCCACCCCTTGCCTCCTCTTCTTGCTCCCTCCCCCCCTTGCCCCTCCCCAGACTATTGGCAGATAGCATAGCAAGGTCTGTGTTGAAACAAGCTGTGAAGACACTCCCTTGTAGACTGTGTACAACTTGTTACCCTGGAGTGTAGATTACAAAATCATCTTTCACATCTGCTATTCAGGATGACTATAGCACCACACACAATAACCTGGGTTATTTACTTCTCTTTTCAGTATTTTGCTGGACATTTTTTTCTTAGGATAGGGTTTGCAATTGCCAAACAGCTTGCTCAAGATGGGGCCAAAGTCATGGTTAGCAGTCGAAAACAAGATAAAGTTAAAGACACTGTTGCTCAGCTGGAGAAGGAACCAGGTTGTACTGTGAAAGGTGTTGTGTGCCATGTTGCAAAACCTGAGCATCGTAAGAATCTTATCAAAGAGGTAAAAATCTTTAAGAAAGGTAGATAACATAAAGTCTGCATTTGTGGTTTCTGGTAGACTACCAGTAGTTCCTCTTTTACTTGGTTGATTGTGTGTGATGGGGAAAAAATGTGAGAAATTAATGGCCAGGCTTAAACCAGAGAGCAAG
>JAEMPF020026960.1:0-10426 GCA_022496165.2 Catalaphyllia jardinei | reverse complement strand
CTAGTGTTCACTTGCGATGACTTGAGCTCACTTTGGTCGAGATCAAATTTGTTCGCAATTCAAAGCAAGTTTTTCACCGTTTGGCACCCAACTCAAGTCAACGCAAGTTGAGTGACGTCCATTACCCTATTATTAGCCAATGAAATAGAGGACAGTCTGCTTTAAATTGTTTTTTTTTTCCGACTTGAGTGTACTTGCGAGGAAACTTGCGAGTCCGTTTCGCCACCCAAGTCTCTTGCGTCCACTTGCGACTTCGGGCCGGTCAGTTTGGTCAGGGTTTTAGATACAGACTCAAATAAGTAGACCTAAATAAAAAAGAAAAAACAAGATGCATATAATTTATTTACGGTCAAAGAGGTTTAACGTCGTTTCTTCTTTCTTTTACATTGACATGACTTAGTTTGAAAGATCGTAAAATAAAGATTGTACCAAAAACCACAAGTCATGTTGAACACCAATATGGAAAAAAAGGAGTCCCTCTGAGTGGGATGAACGCCATGGCCTTCCGAACCGAAGTTCGGAAATTTAGCCACTGGGCTACAGGGAGACTCCTTGAATAAGCTAGAAAATTTAACGGTACCTATATGCACGTGAAATTTAGATTTAATAAAAAGCCTTATCTTGCTTTAAAAATTGTGGGATAAAAAAGTCAAAGACCTTGCTAAATCCAGATAATTTTCTTGAAATTTTCATTAAATCTTCCTCAAAAAAATTAAGGAACCTTTCAATCAAGATCCCATCTTTTGCAGGTCTTCGAGATCGCCTATTAGATAGAAGCTAAAAGGAGATGACAAGATACATATTATTTCCTGTATTATTCTTGATCTCCTGTCTTAGGAGGTTTTTTTTTACATTGACATGACTTATTTTTTAAAATTGTAAAAAAAGATTGTACGAAAAAAAAAACATCAGTGAAGTTAAACAGAAATATGGTAAAAAGGAGTCTCCCTGCGGGGGCTGAACGCCATGCCCTTCCGAGCCAAAGCTGGGAAATGTAACCACTGGGCTACAGGGCGACTCCTTGAATAGGCTAGAGAATTTAACAGTACCTATATACAGATGAAATACAGATTTAATTAAAAGCCTCATCTTGCATTAAATAATTGTAAAATGTAGATTTAATCAAAAGCCTTGCTTTAAAAATTGTACTGCATAAAAAAATCAAAGACCTTGATTAACCCATAGACATTTCTTGAAATCCGTTATCAAATCTTCCTGAAACAAAGAAAGGAACATTTCAATCAGGATCCGTTTTTTTGCAAGTCTTCGCTTATTAGATACAAGCTCAAATAAGCAAACATTCAGTATAAAAAGAAATAACAAGATGAACACAATTTACTGTGAAGCAGCTTTGATGCTGTTTTTTAGAAGGTTTCTTCACATTGACCTGATTTAGTTTGAAATATCGTAACAAAAAGATTGTACGAAAAAATATAAGTTAAGTTGAACACAAATATATATATGGAAAAAACTGATTCTTTTAAAATACTGTTTTCACGACAAATTAAACTCTTCTCATTAGCACTTGGAAACTCATAAATGGAGAAGTGAGAACAATTCAATCTGATGTCTTTTGGCGTCTTATAATAACTTTGACTCAGATAAATCACACTGCAATTTTTATGCTGTCCTCGTATAAAATAGTCGATTAATGGTTTTTGGTTTTTATCACATACATAATCATCAAAAATGACTATTTTTTGTGAGTCAGAGTCAAGATCTTGAACTGGAATAATTTCATCATTTCTTGCTTCAATAACATCATAACCAACCTCATCACTTATCGGCTGAAAGACATTCATGAGATTCTGATACTTGGATTGTTCTAAATTTTTAGCATATAGATAAACTTTATCAAAATAAAGCAGATTGTAGATCATATGCATTAATGTGTTTGTTTTCCCTGAACCACTTGGACCGCAAATTAACATCCGAAAACATTGATGAGGCATGAAATCATATATTTGTCTAAAGTTTGAGACCACATCATCTTTAACATCATAATTCGGTATTTTCATTATATTATATTGGTATATTATTTCAACATGGTGTTCAACATGGTGTTTAACATAGTGTTTAACATGGTGTTTAACATAGTGTTCAACACGGTGTTAAACGTTGTTTTTTGTATATCATTTATCATTTTTATATAACGTAATAATATAACAAAAATGAGTTTGCTTAAATGGAAAGAACTTGCAAAAAGTAAAACTAAATTAGGGAATAAAATTAATTACGTCCATGATCTAATCACACAGCATAAAATCGGTCAGGAGACAAGCCAATCATCATTCGAAAAGGTATCAAACCAGTGACAAGTAAATTAGATGATGTAATTGACAGTAATTTGAATTTAAGGATGCCTCAAAGGAGAAAAAGACCACTGAAGAAAGGGGAAGTTCCAAATTACGGTATTGATATTGATGATGAAGTTGAAGACATTAATTTGGGTGATCTTTTTGATGAACAACCTATACCACCACAGCAGGAGAAACAAATAGTACCAAAACCACCAACATATGAAGAATCGTTGGAGGATCTTTTGGAAGGAAAGAAGGAGATTTATGTTGATCCCCAATATTTCCCAAAGCAGTCAACCGAACTGGATCACCCACCTGAATACGCTGATGACGAAGAAGTTGATTATACAATTAGTGATTATGATTTAGAAAATCAAATTTTGGATAATATGGGTCTTAGTAATTTTGAAGATATTAATTATAGATTGAATCAACCTGAGATGACAGACAAAAAAAATATTACCTATCTCAACAAGGTGAGGAAGACGGCTGTAAAAGAAAGGCAAAAATTAACAGGTCATAAGCCCACTGTTACAAACCAATACAATAGTGGGAAGATAAGCGAAGCTGTTAGGCAGATGTCGAACAAAGCAATAGATGATCGAAGATCTGTATTGAATAACTACCTTGCACATCTTGATGCTGAACTGAAAACACTGAAAACAAAGAAAGGTTTAGTCGAAAACAGAGAGGTGGAAATGTTGTGTTTTTTAATGATGTAAAGCAGATTTTAAATCAATTGGAATTGATTACTGGAGAGATCATTGCAGGCAACACATCAATTAAGATGAGAAATACAGGAGTTAGTATATTGGACACATTATTGAGAATGTCAACAATAAATAGACCGCAGTATAATAAATTGTATAATCAGTATTTCAAAGTATAATTGTGTAAAGTTATTATATACATGGATCGCGAGATTGTTTTATCATCATACAGCGTCAAAGATCAAGGAAACAACACTCCTCAGAATTTTATAACCAAATGCAACAGGCCCATAATATTGGATAGCAATTCTCAATATGTAGTTGGTTTGAACCGAATCATTAACATGTCATTCACATGGTTTAATGTAAATTCATCATACAACAATCAGCTAATAAAGTACAGCTCTGATAATGGTTCAACATTTAACAACATCACTTTCCCAGCAGGAGTCTGGAACTATACTGACTTTGATACATACATCAAGGACATAACGAAGATTGTCAAAAGTGGTGCTAATGCATTAGCCAAGAATTATCAACTTGATTTAACTGCAAGCAATTTCAATGACTTGATTGGGTTTGATAAAGAAATATTGAAGAGTGAACAGAATATAGGACCAAAAGTGCCTAATCTCAGCCAGGACACAGACATTCTTAATATCCACTGCGACCTTATCAATGATTCACTTGTAGACGGTCAAGATACAGACATCCTTTATTCCTTCTCAACCAGTGTGCTTCAACCTAGTTACTCCTTTACCATCGAACCAAGAAGAGTTACATTTAATCCAGCCAACAAGAATAATATAAATAGTATTAGAATACATATTACAGATGGAAAAAGGAGATTAATTAACCTGAATGGAGCTGATACATCTTTTTCATTAATTCTAAAAAGGATATGATAATATAACATAATATTATAATGAAACCATTTGAATTCACTAGGGTTTATCATCCAAAACTCGGTATTTTTGTGGATAAACATGTAGGATCAGGGATTATCGTTGATAATATTTTCAAACCAATGAAGATTGCTGCATCATCTGTTGTAAAAAAGTTCGCCAAGAAATCAGGTGAGAAAGCATTAAAATCAGTAGGTAAAAAGACATCTGAGAAGTCAGGAGACTGGATAATGAAAAGGCTTAGGAATATGAGAATTGATGATGTAGGACAAAGAGCTAAAATAGTTCCATCACAGCGAGAAGAAAGTACAGACATGATTATTGATAGACTAATATCAGGATCAGGAAGAAGGAGGAAAAATTATATAATATATTAATATAATGGCTTTCAGAACAAGTGAATATTTGCAAAGATATGAGTTGGTTCGATTTCAGTTGAATGATGTTATTAATGCACCAGCTGGTGGTCAACACCAACAAAAAAATGGGTACAAATTCACAATCAATGATAGGTCTGCGTTCTATGACTGGTATAATGCTTATTTTGAGGTGCAGTTTCAGTTACAGGTATTGGCTGATGGTACAGGTCTTCCAGATGCAACCCGATCAACAGTTATTAATGGAGCTCATTCATTAATTAACCATTTGACAATAAAAAGTGCTGGTAAGATTGTATACGAAACTGATAATCTTCATAAAGTAACTTTTGTCAAGAACCTCTTGGAATACAGTGATGATT
Source organism: Catalaphyllia jardinei (assembly GCA_022496165.2). Classification (NCBI taxonomy): domain Eukaryota; kingdom Metazoa; phylum Cnidaria; class Anthozoa; order Scleractinia; family Caryophylliidae; genus Catalaphyllia; species Catalaphyllia jardinei. Next base: position 5,772 of record JAEMPF020026960.1, on the reverse strand, counting down.
TCAGTCGCTCGGTGGCTAAAGATAGTTTTTGGTATCTGGATGTAGCAAATGCTGATATGACTGCTGCTGGAAATACAGGATTTGAGGCTAGACGAAATTTAACGAAAAGAATTGGTGAAGGTGGTGGAGCTGAGGATGCTTCCCAAGATGTTAATGTAATTATACCTCTTAATCGATACGGTTTCTTTGAAGAGTTACATGATAAAATGTTGGTCCCAATGCAACTTCAGTTCGATATACAGTTACAGAGTGACGAAGAATTAATATATAAGGCAGCCGCAGCAGCTGCTAGTCGAGTGGTTGTTAATAGATTCTTACTTTGGGTTCCGAGACTAGTACCAAAGGACACTTTATACGATAAGTTTATTGCATCCTTTTTGTCAAAAGGTTCTTGGATGTATAAAAGAGAATTGTATTCAGCTTCCAATCCAACACAGAGCAGTGGATTCTTCCAGATATCACCAAGTATTGACAATGTTGTTTCCGTCTTTGTTTACCTCCAACGAAATAAAACAAACAATGAAGATACAAATCCTTACCACTTTGATACTTTCAAACTGAATGCGGCTAATAATAATAGCAGTCTCTCGTCATGTAGATTGGAATATGGAAATGGAGTATTCTATTAGAAACTGAATACGATACAGAATCAAAAGTAAGGATCTTCAACGATGTGATGTCATATGGAATGAGAAAGAATAATTACAATAGTGGTACCCAACTCAATATGTCTAATTACAACTCTCTCTATTCTATCATATATTTTGATTTGTCTTATCAAACAGAAAAAGTAACTAGAGACCCGAAGCAATTGATATTCAGGTATAAATTGAGCGCAAATAGTGCCGCAAATTTCCGTGTCCACGCCGTCGTCTTATATGATGAGACTATCATCATCGACAAGGTGGGAAATGAATTGGTTATAGTATAAAAGCAAAAATCAGACATTCTTAATTCAGATATGTTTTGTAATAGAAAATTATATAACATATATTATATACAAGAAATGACGCAGCTTTTTGCAATAAATGTTAAACTATCAAAAAATCAGAAGAAGAATATTGGTGATGCTTATAGTAAAAGAGAAACAGCCGTCATAAGGCTAACTAATGACTCTCTTAATGGAAATGACACTCTACATGTCCCAGCTACAGTGAAGAAGAGATTGGAGAAGAATCGGAAATTGAATAAAGGTATGGACATCAAACTTTCCAAGACTAATATCAGAAAGCAAGTTGGTGGCAGTTTGTTGACTTCAGCTCTAGCTCTTGCGCGTGCATTTGGACCAACAATTGCGAAAACAATGGGATTAGCAGCTTTAGCAGGTGCCTCTAGTGCAGGAGCACAACAAATTGTTAAAAAGATATCTGGAAAAGGAGTACAGAAAGGTGGTTTCTTCATTCCACAAAACAAAATTGATAAGCTTATTGCAAACAAACACCTACTAACTGCAAAACAGAAGAAAGATATATTAGGCGCTCTTCAATCAGGTTCAGGTGTTCATATACGACCAACAAAAAAAACAATCAGGCGGTTTCCTTGGTACTCTACTTGCCAGTATTGGGATTCCAATGGTTTTAAAAGCTTTGACTGGAAGAGGTGCCCCCAAAGTTGGAGCTCCTACCCCCCTCCTCCAAGGGGAAGAGGAGCTCCGAGAATGGGTGTATATAGGCCGCCACCTTTCATTGGGTCATGGGATAATACAATCGGTTACGGAACCAAAAAATCAGAGGGTCCATATTGTGGAATTGGAAAGACACCAAAAAATAGAACTAAAGGAACAATGGATCAATGTTTAAATAAAGGTCAAATCAGATATTATGGAATTGAAAGTGTCCCTCAACCAATATTAAAAGCATTCTTAGATGAAAAACTCACAAACAAACAAAAACGCCATCTTGAGGCCCTTGTAGGATTTAAAAGAAAAAAGAAAGAAAAAAAAACAACAACAACAACAACAAAAAAGGAAGGAGAAGGTCTCCTTCTAGGTCCAAACAGCCCGTTCAACAACATTCCACTCGTGGGGGCAATATTGTAAAACCAAAATTTCATAAACATATACCATTAAGCAATCATGATCTACTAAAATGGTGCAGATATCTCAAAATCCCAATCAATGATGTTTTATCAAGAGATGGTAATGTTCCACATAATCACAACCAAGCATTATTTATTTGCAATCTTGAACCATCATATATGAGTGGAAGCCATTGGGTAGCTACTTAGGTAAAAGATGGTGTGATAAATTATTTTGATAGTTTTGGTATGCCTCCTTTTCAAGAAATGGTAAATCATGCGAAAAGAAAGAATTTAACTCTGCTTCATCAAAATAATCAGATTCAGAATACAAAAACAACCACATGTGGATACTTTTGTTTATACTTTTTGAATGAAATGAATAAGGGGATGTCGTATCATGATTTATTAAAAGTGTTCAATATACATGATACAATGGATAATGAGAGATTCATTGAATATTATTTCAAAAATATCTAAATTATATATATATAATGAGAACATTGAAGGAATTAAGACAAACTGGGGCAGCAGCATTTGGAGTATTTTTTTTAATAATATTAGTCATAATATCAGCTATATAAAAACAATATAACTGAATGCGTTCCAGGCAGTGAACGATATGTTAAAGCTAAAAATGGGCGTATGATGTTGAAATGCACTTGTGCTGAATGTGGGATAACAAAGACTAAATTGGTTAAAAACCAAAAAAACTAATTAAGCCCTCACAAGATGGGGGCTTACTAGGAGAACAACTGCTTAAAAGTGGTGTTAAAGGTTTATTCAATCTTGGGCGAGTTGGTGCTGCAAAGGCTGTTAAATCAGATATAGTCAAACAAAAAATAAAAGAGATGGCTAACAAATATCTTGATCAAGCTTTGGACAGTTTCACATCAGATTTATCAAAAAAATTGGATCCAACACATAGTGGTAAAGGATTACCAATACCATTTCCATTTGTAGATTGGAAGAAAGCTTGGAATGTTCTCACTGCACCTGGATTGTTTAAAGGACCTGAAGTGAGTGCAAAAGAGGGTAGAGCTTTGGTTGCTGAATACAAGAGACAATACAAAGCTTATAGAGATGCTGGAGGCAGTAGATCATACAACTCATGGATTAAATGGAAAGGTTATGGTAGAGGGTTAGACATCCATAATGCTATTCTCAAGGTTGCACCAAAAAAGGGTTTTGTGATGCCTGGACATAAGTATACAGGACCTGGAAACCCTCTTGAAGAGCAACTGAGGTATGATCCCAATACTGGTCAGATACTTGAGATATATCAACAACCAACAGGTAGAACAGATGCAGTCAGTATGCAGCATGATGTTGATTACTCAGTTTGCGGTAATAAACCAAAAAGTGATCAGGTGAAGTGTAAGAATGAAGCTGATCGTAAGATGGTTAAAGCTCTTGATGCAATTCCTTGGAAAGATCGACAATGGGGACATACTATTGCTAGAAATGCTATAGCAGCTAAGTCAAAATTAGGTATTGGTGTGAAGTCAAAAAACGGGAAAAGCCGTCGAGTGAAGAAAACTGGAAAGAAAAACTAGCTGATGAGCTACATACACCCATAAAACGGAATTTCACTCGGCGGCGTGTAATCACAAATCATATCGATGAAATATGGGCAAGTGATTTGGTTGAAATGCAGCAGTTTAGTAAATGGAATAAGGGTTACAGATATCTTCTAATGGTTATCGTTGTATTCAGTAAATATGGTTGGATCGTTCCATTGAAAGATAAAAAAGGTGAATCTGTCACTGAAGCATTCAAAACAATATTCAAGGAAGGTAGAAAACCACAATATCTATGGGTTGATAAGGGAAAAGAGTTCTATAACAAACATTTGAAAGACCTATTAGAGAAAAATGGGATACAAATGTACTCAACTGAGAATGAAGAGAAGTCATCAGTAGTTGAAAGATGGAATAGGACAATTAAATCTAAAATGTGGAAGCAGTTCACAGTTCAGGGTAATACAGTGTATCTAGACATGTTACCTAAACTAGTAAATCAGTACAACAACACAAAACATTCAAACATAAAAATGACACCAGTTGAAGCTTCAAAAAAAAAGAATGAGGGTATAGTTTACTTCAATTTATACGGTGATATGGAAACATCAAAACAAAAACCAAAATTTAAAATAGGTGATAAGGTCCGAATATCTAAATATAAACGGAATGTGTTTGATAAGGGTTATACACCAAATTGGACAGAAGAAGTGTTCATAGTTGATAATATCCAATACACTAATCCAATAACATACAAAATAAAAGATCTCAATGATGAATACATACAAGGGAGTTTTTATGAACCTGAATTATTAAAAGCCAAACAGGATGTATTCCGAATTGATAAAGTCATTCGCAGAGATTATAAGAAAAAACAAGCTCTGGTGAAGTGGAAGGGGTATAGTGATGATTTTAATAGCTGGATTCCAATGAAAGATTTAGGAAATATATGAAAATGATATAAGAACAAGTTATGTAATCTTATACTGATAAGATGATATAGTATGATTATCATATTATATCATGAATTGCAGTTATCAATACTGATTTTTGCTATTAATGATAGCCAAAAATATTATTATTTTTGTCTATTACACTTTTTGATGTGCTTATACTTAGTGTTATTTTTGATGACTTTACTACATCTAGGACATTTGTATTCTTTATTCCACCATTCCAATCGGTGTTTCTTTTTATCCTCGTCTGATACTTTTCGCGGTCTGATATTAGCTGATTTTTTGTAATCAGCTGGTAAGTCCTCTTGTTTGATATATTCAAATGTATAAAAATGACCATCCTTCTTTGATTTACCTGATTTACAATTGTTGATACCTTCACAAGCCATTTTGACGATACCAGCATTTATTTGAAGATGCTGCTGGATGGCGTACATGCTGTTGAAATATGACACTTCGTTGGTGCTCTTATTTATTGCTTTCACACATTTTTTATTCTTATGATTTTGTGAAACAAAAGTATAATCCCGATCCTTTGCTGACTTTTTGCAATTCTTTTGTTGTGTTATAAGTTGGAGATTAGATAATCGATTGTCTTCCTTATTATTATTGATGTGGTCGATAACTTACCCATCTGGAATTAAACCATTATAGCATTCATATATGAATTGATGAATGTGATAAGTCTTAAATCCAGATTGACCATGTTTTCTCACACGGCAAAGCATATAACCATTATTTTTCTTGTTCCCCTTATGAGGCACTTGTTTGATTATATTAATAATATTTCCATCTTCAGATCCAGCATACATATTATAAACTGGATGAGCAGTGTAAACACAAATCTTTAATTATAATTTTTGTCATTATAATATAAATTATAACCAAACCTTTATATAACTTTCAAAAAAATTTTATATTTATTTGTAACCAACTTTTGTAACCAACTTTTGTAACCAACTTTTGTAACCAACTTTTGTAACCAACTTTTGTAACCAACTTTTGCAACTAACTTTTGATATTTTTATGACCATATGCATAGCTTGTTATTCCATCATCATGCAAGTATCTTTTATCATCGAAACAGCTTAGTGATACTTTGTTTATTTCATAGCTGCCGAGCTTATGTTTCTCACTTCTAATTGTTTTCATTTTGTGAAACATCTGTTTATTATTCAAGAGTGTATCTTTATAGTTTTCATGTGTGATGTTTTTCTTGATGATATTCTTTTTAATTCCCTTAGCAGTCTTTCCTCCTTTCTGATCATCTTTCATGTAAC
>JAEMPF020026959.1:7500-10428 GCA_022496165.2 Catalaphyllia jardinei | reverse complement strand
GTGCGAGGCAAACAACGGGTAAAGAACAAGAAATTAGAGAAACCCCTGAAATTATAGCGGAGCTCCGGCGGCCCGAGGTGCCGCCATGCGGAGCCCGATACTCATATAGGAAAGGAAAGCAAACCCATGAGTTGATTTTCTCATGGTTATCATGGCCAGAGGCATTGTTCGTGGGCGCGTACGCACGACGACGATGACGACCACGACGACGACGGAGTCACGCAACATGGCGGCCATACTCCAAATAATAGGTTGACAGAGACATGCAGCCTTTGTTTACCGTGTACTTATTTGATATTGGACATCCACGTTATGATCAATTGACACCTGTCTGTTGACCAGTATCACGTGACCATATCGAGGGCTCAAGTGTACAGCTCATCGAGGTAACTTGTTTTTTGAAGCTGACCGCTGACCAAGTGCAGGTTTTCGATTGAATCATGTCAGGTTAACTTGCTAAAAACAGGGCAGGATTGTTCGGAAGCCTATTCTCACTGCATAATTAATTAGCTCATGGCGGAAGTTTTCATCATGCGTTCGAATTCCCCCGTTCCCGAGCATACTTATTGCGGTGTTGATGCGTTGCGGTCTTAGAGTATATATTTTGTCGCCCCGCCTGAAAAGTGGTCATTTTAACCGTACTCCGGGACGACGGCCAACTTTCGCGTCTGTTCCTTGCACAGTCAACCGCCACCAGCATAGATGGCGGAACATCGTCTTCCCCGCCCACCCGCTCCCGTCGCTGCTGCAATTGTGGAGCATGCTGCCGTTGAGCCACCACCAGTTGTAGAAGAACCGCCTGTGGTTGATCCGGTTATCGCACCGCCCCCGGCTCCAGTTCTAGCGGCGGACCCGGCCCCGGCGGTTGAAACCGTGGAAGAGGTAATTTTCCTAGTAATTTTGCTGGCCCAGAGCCAAGTTTACGTTTTTTATCATGTTCTACCCGCTGTCTGTCGCTTTAGTGCCTGCGTTCGTCTCCGGTTCATTTGTATTTTCTTTCCCGGTTCTGTTGTCTTGGGTTTGTTTCGGTAAACCTGTATGCTCCCTTTTGTTTTTGGAACTATTGTTTCATGCTCTGTATTGTTTTAGGGCTTTTGTTTCCTCGTGTTTTTGCATGCCCCCGTGGCCCTCTGTTGCGTTTTTCGCTTCCGCAATTTAAGTTATGTAAAAAAAAAACGAAGGATCCTTGGTTTTAGTTCTTTTTGCATACGTTTTCCACTAGTCTAGGCTATTTCTTGTTGCGTGGCGTTTCTAGCGCCGTACCGCCGGTTTAGGCAATTGCGTGGGCGTTGCTTTGGTATTCCACCAGTGAAGGCAACGTGTTGTTGCATGGCTGTTATTGTATTCCGCTGGTGAAGGCGACCTGTTGTTTTGGCGCTGTTTTTTTACGAATACCGCCGGTGAGGACAACATGCTGTTGTTGCGTGACCTCTGGTCAAGTCCACGTATCGTTGAGTAACTATTTGCGTTTTCCACCGGTGAAGGCAACGTGTTGTTGCGTGACTGTTTTGTGTGTACCACCGGTGAAGGCAGCGTGTTGTTGCGTGACTGATTTTGCGTGTGCCGCTGAGGAAGACAGCGTGTTGTTGTATGACTGTCTTGCGTGTACTACCGGTGAGGGCAACGTGTTGCATGACTGTTTTGTGTACCACTGGTGAAGGCAGCGTTTTGTTGCGTGTTTTTCTTTTTTTTTTTTTTTTTTTTTTTTGCGTGTCTGTGTTTGCGGGTACCACCGGTGAAGGCAGCATGTTGTTGCGTGATTGTTTTCGTTTTCCACCGGTGAAGGCAACGCGTTTGTTGCTTGACTGTTTTTGCGCGTACCACTGGTGAAGGCAACGTGTTGTTGCGTCACTCTTTTGCGTATGCCACCGGTAAAGGCGACGTGTTGCTGCGTGCTTGTTTTGCGTATACCGCTGGTTAAGGGAACGTCTTGTACTTGCGTATACAGCTGGTGAGGCAACGTGCTGTTGTGCGATTGTTGCTGTGTAGTTCTGGTACGAGCAACGCGTTGTTGTGATTCTTTTTGTGTGTACCTCTAGTAGAGGCAATCTAGTGTTGTGGTATACCATTATGGAAGGTATTACACGTTGCAAGATATTGTTTATAAAGAGTGAATTTGAAGTTTAAGCCATATTGATTTGGGCTGTTTATTTTGTCATAGGCCGCTGCCCGTATTAAGGTTCTTGAGGACAAGATTAGGTCGTTGGAGCAGCTGAAGACTTTAGAAAGTTCAGAGTCAGCTCTCGCAGCCTTGCGTCGACATATCAGTCGCCCTGCCGCGATGTTCGATAAATATGAGGCCCTTGATCTCCTACAGTCTCTAGTTCGTTTGGCAAGAAACGAAAGTCACAAGAAAGTGGACGAGTATGCGGCTGCTCTTGATGAGATCAGAGCCAGGACTGATGCCTTGGACCACCTTCAGCTGCAACGCCTTTTCCTCGGGTTATTGGGGGATCCTGTTCGTGCTAAAGTTGCCAGGGAAGCCACTACTATTTTGAAGGGCGTGGGCAAGGCTCCTACTCCCCTTACTGGCTATGGATCCATTGCGCGTAGACCCTCTCCTCACCCGCCTCAGCAAAACACGCAGTGCTTTCGATGCTTTAAGTGGGGGCATGTCGCCCGTTCATGCCGTCATAACCTAGTGAGACGTCAAGGTGGTCGGGGACGAGCCGGTCGTTTTTAGATCCTGGACCTGGCCTTTGAGACAGTTTGTGTTCTTTTCAAATAAATTGTTCTTTGCAATCGTTCCGTTCTCGTTCTTCCACATCTGCTTTCTTCGTTGACCTTGGGGGGACCTGCTCTGTGTCTCAATTTCGGACCTAGTTCGGAGCTCGGGGTCAACGAAGGGGTGGGTTCCCTGCTTGTGTCCTTTTTTCTTGGTTTCACGGGATTTTTTCCTTTGCTCCCCTTGTAGGATCCTCCTTCTTT
>JAEMPF020026959.1:0-2500 GCA_022496165.2 Catalaphyllia jardinei | reverse complement strand
CATCATCAGCAGGGTCGGCTGTTGTTTACTGAAATAGAGAAAAAAATGGTGACTTTTTTACTCATATGTAACTATTACTCCCGTTTGTCAATCAGTAGCAGCTTATATTTCATATATTTCCATATAATAAAACACACCTTTATCTACTTTCAGTAACAGTGTTGTTTTACCAAAACCTCTAATGTACTCGAACACAATCTTAGAAACTCCGAGATAAATTGCTATGTTCCCAATCCAAGAACGGATTATGGAAAACATAGCCTACACTACAGAGGATCTGTTTTATGGAACAAGATTCCATAAGAAATGAGAAACTTGTCCAGTTTAAAAAAAGAAAGCTTATTGTTAGTGCACTGTAAATCAAAAGAAGTTTTACTACATAGGATTTTTACTGTAGGCTATAGCTAGTTAATTAGTTTGTTAGTTAATGTAATTTATTACACGACTCAGGCACTCAGAGGGCCAATAACTAAAATCGACCAATCAAAATGCTCTATTGCTGGTACAATATTCTCTAAGTATTGGACCGGGCATTGTCCCGAATGATCCCGCACTTTTAAAAAACCTTCAAAGCTTCTTCATGCAGTCGTGTAATAAATCTCTTATTAACCAAGCTTGCTAGGGACCGTACTGGGAGAATTTCGGCCCTCGGTCTTTTTTGTACGGACCGAGCGCAGCGAGGTCCGTACTGTCAAGACCTCGGGCCGATATTCTCCCAGTACGGCCCTCGCGCTTGGTCAATAAGATATATTTATTGTTAGTTTTTATATTCCTGTTAATATAATTAATTTACTCTTTGTAATATTTTACACGACTCTTAGGAGGACCATTTTTATGATAGGATTTTCGTGTTTAAATAAAGATTTGATTGATTGATTGATTGATTGACTGATTGATTGATTGATTGATTGATAACAACTATAGATGCCAGCCGAAGTCCTGTTGATTTTATTTCAATGCGAGAAAGTGAAAAACAAATAAAAACATAAGCCGGGAAGAGATGGGTATATTCAGCCAGTTGGTATAGTTCCGAGCATATCTCCAGTCATATCTAATGTATCCGTTTCCTCGCAGTCAGCTAGAAATAAACTTTTAATGATACTACGGACAATGTATCGGGAAGGGGCAGAGTTAGAATCAAATTTATACCTACTCAGTCCATGCAACAGCACACGTTTGGATAAGCTCCGCAGGTGTACCCACAGAATGTAGTTCCTTGTCCACAGAAGCCATTCGGATTACAGTGGCGGCCAAGCGTGCTTTCACAACTATTACAGGGGAGGTGAATAGGGGTATATAAATCCGCCGATCCGCTAAAATTAATGGCTGAATCCGTCGATCCGCTCAAAAAATCAACTAAATCCGAATCCGCAAATTGTTTGCTGCGTTTGCCTTGCGTGATATGGCCGCCGCCGCACTAGAGAGTTAACGGGGTTATTTCTAATTAATTGATTACGGTTAACCGCCATGAAAATTAATTATTTTACTTTAACTTTACTTTAACCATTTTCTGGACAGATCAGTGTAAGGGAGAAAGCACAAATAGGTTATACAGCCCTTATTAAAGCACCAATTCACGAAATAAACAACACTGAACCAGGCCAGACCACAAAACCTGCATGCCCTACTCTTTACGAGAAGTATGTGGATTCTTTAACGTCCCCTGATAGCCATGTAACACTGAAGGTACAGGAGACGGGGCCTACGGTTTATGGTCCTTGTCCCAGTTGACTTTAACGTGTAACCATTTGCAGGTGTCATTACAAAGGTAGCACGTTCTCCTAAGTTAAAGACCCTGAGTGTTGCTCCGGCCGAAGTTTGAACGTGCAACCTCCCGCACGGCAGTCCGGTGCTCCATCAACTGAGCTCACCGGGTTTTAACCGGGTTAGGTTAATATTTTAAACCACCTTTTCCCGTGCTTTAACCCAGGTTAGCGGTCTCTTATCAGCAGTCTGATCAGCACTGTGCATTTCGCAAAATATGTCAATCATCGCGGTCTGCGTGTGAAATGTAGTCCGGCTCGGCAAATACATCTGCATAAGCTTCTGAATAGGGCGTCGGGTGACAACATTTATAACAATTTAGCAACAGTTATATTACTCAGGCGGGTTACTGGTGTCCTTCCCAACACACGTCACCGTTCCCAAATCACACAACTTTGCGAGGAACTTTGAGCTCTGAAACATGGACTGAGCAGGAAGCGTTTCGAAGAGCTGCCTTAGCAAATTTGCGCAGTGCGCATTACAAGGAAGAGGGACGTACTGCCTTATCCGTGAGTGGAGAGAAAGGAAACGAAAACAACAAGAAAAACGAAAACAACAAGAAAACGAATCGAGAAGATGTAACATCATAGTCATCTCGGACAAGGACTATAAACCGTAGTCCGCCATCTTGTCGGTTTATCTCATGACGTCAATTGAGTTAACCCACTTTATAACGCATTTCAGTGCGACCGCTCATAAAATATAACCCCGTTGGTTTATTATAACCAGCCTTTAA
>JAEMPF020026958.1:0-10434 GCA_022496165.2 Catalaphyllia jardinei | reverse complement strand
TTATTAAATGATAGTTTAGAAAGTACTGATAGTGATGATAGTACTTATTATCCTTCTCATTCTTCACAATCACAATAATTAGATAAAAGCAATTAAAAAATAAAACAATCTATTACTATATAATGGGATATAGTAATGGATTATTAGAACAAAAAAATGTAAATAAAAATGGAGGAGTAGGAGAGAGAGGTCTTCCTGGAATTGGATTTAATCTTACTGATGATGGTAATTTTGATATTGATGGAAAGAGATTAACAGATGTAGGACCACCAGTCAATGATAATGATGCATCTACCAAAAAGTACACTGACGTTAATTTAAACCTTAAATTAGATAAGGATTTAAAGAGTAATTTAGACTTAAAATCTAATAAAATAGTCAATTTAGCCGACTCTACTGATGATGGTGATGCTGTTAATTTAAAAGTATTAAAAAATCATCTTCAATTTACTACAAATAATTTTCATTTACAACCTAGCTTTAAATTTTATGTTAATTCAACAGAATTAACACCAACAAACACAAATAAACCAAATGGTCATACAGATCATCTTGACTCTTATATTACACAGAAGACTGGTATTAATTCTCTCTTTCGTGGAGAGACATATACTGATTTTGAGATGGAAAATACACTCGAATCTGGAGTTTATACTTGTGTTTTTGAAATATTTCAATACACAGATAGGTTTATTAATAAAGATTTAAAAGTCTTTAATGTATATGGTGATGATAATTTTAGTATAATAACATATAACACTGTTGGATACAAATCATTTATAAGATTTAGAAGCAATGGTGGCCTTGGTAAAATAGAATTTAGAATGTTTATTTATGGAAATGAACCTAATTTGAAATTTATATTCTTCTCAAGAGTATTAAAGGGATCATATTCAACAGATTTTAATCACAGATTATTTGATATTAGGGATGTCAATGATAACCATGAGATTCTTTACTTTGAAAATATTAATATGAACGAGAATAAAATAGAAGGTTTAGCCAATCCAACTAGTGATAGTGATGCAGTGAATAAAAAATATCTAAAGAGTGAGACTGATAAACTATTACCTCTATCTGGTGGAACAATGAATGGGCATATTGATATGGATAATAATAGAATAGAAGATTGTGGTAAATTAATCATGAAAAGAGATGGAAAAAGCTCAATAGATTTGAATTTAAATAAATTAATTGGTCTTGCTAATCCAACAAATGATAATGATGGGGTAAGAAAAAAATATGTTGATGATGAAATAGCTAAAATCCCATCAGTAGACACTTCAAATCTACTAAAGTTAGATGGTAGTAGGTCTATGACAGGTGATCTACAAATGGATACACATCATATTCTTCAAATAAAAAACGTAGATGATCATAAAGATACTGACTCATTAACTGTTAAGAGAAAAGATTTATATAGCGCTGTAAATAAAGAATATCTAAATGAGAATTTTATTAAGTTAAAGAGCAATGCTGATGGTACTGAGGCTTTTGACCTGCGAGGAAAAAAAGTTCAGAACACAGAGCCATATTCTGATAATTTATTTAGTGATAATGATCTTGTTAGTAAAGTATATGTAGATAGAGAAATTGCTAAAATTCCTTCGGTAGATACTTCAGATTTATTAAAATTAGATGGTTCGAGAGTTATGAGTGGTAATTTAAATATGGGTAATAAATACATAGATAATCTCGCCACAATTATTGAGAGAGATGGTGACCCTGATAATAGGGCAGAAATATTAAAGAGGGCAGTTAACTTTGATTTTTTTGAAAAAGAGAGAGCATATCTTAGAGTATTAATTTCTAATAGAGTATTAACAAAAGGTGATAATATGACTGGCGACCTTAATTTCCAATACACTGCACAGAGTGGTCCTAATGCTGGCCAGATAGTAAATAAAAAGGTAAAGGGATTAGCAGACCCAACTGATGGGAGAGATGCGGCAAATAAACGTTATGTTGATAATAGAGATTTTGTAAATAAAAATTATATTGATTCAGAAATAGCAAAAGTGCCAACACCTGATGTTGATAAAGCTTATGTTGATAAAGCTATAGAAGAGTCAGAAGAGAGAGCAATTGAATCAATTGACCAAAAAAATGTATTCAAAAAAGTAATGGATGATGACCTTTTCAAAGAGGATGATAGTGATATTCATAAAATTGGACTCATAAATAAAGATTATCATAAAGTAAATCAAAAAACATACCATTTTCAAATTGATTATGACTCAAGTCTAGGTTATTATAGTACTCGACTTAGTGTTGATGTAGTTTATTTACCAATCGGAAACTATACTATAGTTTATGAAATGTATATTAGTGATGGACTCTCTGTTGATGAAATTAATGCATCTAGTGGCACTCTCTCTGTCAGTAAAATTAATAGCAAAATAGTAAATAATAACACAAGAAGTGTGATACATTTCCGTAAGGGTATTATCAATCCTAGTTTTGATGATTTAGATATTGATATTCGTCTTAAAGGTAGGTCAGACCCTAAAACAGATATTTATGTGGTAGTCTATGGTGTTAGAGGTTACCAGAATGATGTTTCGATTCATCTCTGGGACCGATTGTATTACTTCCATAATGATGTGGTCAATTTTGAAGCTCCTATCGATATGAATAATAAAACCATTAAAAACCTTCCAGAAGGAAATGAAGATAGTGATGCTATCAATTTTAAACAGTTAAATGATTTTAAAAATTCTTTCCAAACTTCAGTCGCAAATTTACAAAGCTCTATATCTACAGTTCATTCAGATTTGCAAAAGCAATTAGATAAAAATGGTAATTTAATTAAAGCTATAATAAGAAGTAATTCAAAATTCGTGTTAATAAAAACTATTTATTTTCCTGATTCTATTGAAGGTAGATCTCAAAATAATTATACATATAAGACAAGTGTTGCCAATAGGGGAGATGTTACTTTTTATTTAACGTTTCAACATAAAAGTAATACTAGTAATATCATGATAATAAAATTAAATTGGTTTAGTTTTTCTAATCTTCATCCAATATATATATTTATTAGCAAAGATAGAGTAGTAGTCTCAAAAAACCCTTTGATTAATGAGCAAAGTTTAAAAAGTGTTAATATACCAAATTCAGCTAAAGGAAAAAAAATATATTTTTGGCTGACAATTACAGACGCAGTTTTAAAATTTATATTTAGTGGCCTTACTAATAACATAACTGTGCCTCATCCACTTGCAAAGAGTTCATATCATCAATTTGATATAATATATGTATCAGATTCTCCTTTTACTATTAATAGAGCTTTAATAACAAAAAATATATATAATACAGATAGTGAGGCTTATTCAGATATCATTGAATATGAAAAGAGTGAAGGAACAATTATTTAAAAATATTTAATGTCTCTCTTAATATATGGGTTTCACTAATGGAGAACGAAAACAAGAGGTAAAAGCAGTGAAAGGCGAAAAGGGAGATAGAGGTATTGGTTTCACTTTAACAGCCGACCAGCATTTCCATATTAAAAACCGGAGATTAACTAATGTATCTGCTCCAGTAGATAACAGTGACGCGACCACTAAAAAATTTGTCACAGATTTATTAAAAAATAAAGCTGGAACTACTTACGTAAACAATGAATTAGCTAAAAAAGCAAACGTTACAGATGTTCAAACAGCCTTAGGCGATAAGTTAGAAGCGAGCGATCTAAACATTATCAATAACACTTTAACTGTTCATCAAAACAATAAAGCTGAAAAGAGCTATGTTGACAACCAATTAGCCAGTAAAGTCAACTTAACAGATTTTAATACTGCCTTTGATCAAAAAGCAAACGTGTCAGACATAACAGCTTTGTCTAATTCTGTAAATTCACTCACGCAAAACAAAACAGACAAAGCAGATTTTAACGCTCTAGTTCAGAATATAAATGACTATATTACCTCCCTAAACCAAAAGTTACAATTCATTCAGAAGAAAATGGACCATTAAATGCAAATACTTTTGAATGGTCTTTTGGAAATGGAGCAACTGGTCAAAACTATGGCTTTCCAATTCCTATTTCTTCTAGAATTTTGTATGGTGCTTTGTCATCTACTTTAAACAATAACGCTCCTGAATTAATTGTAGTAGCAGTAATTATAAATGGTAATGAAGTAGGAAACGAATATTATATCACAAAACCTTCTGGACATTTCTCAACTACAGCTGCTTTTAATACACCTATTGAATTAAGTCCGGGCGATAGAGTTAATTTTAAAAGTAAAACTAACAGCAATGTCACACATACTATAATAAGTCTAATCATAGAACTTGACTTATAATTTTGTAGAAGAATGACCACAAGAGATAGTAAGGGAAACACGTTTCCTGTTGTCTGTTGCAACAGACAGTGCGTGGGTAGTAGGGAAACACGTTTCCCTTTGTCTACTGCATCAGACAATGCGTGGGTAGTAGGGAAACACGTTTCCCTTTGTCTGCTGCATCAGATTGTGTGTGGCTAGTAAGGAAACGTGTTTCCCTTTGTCTATTGCAACAGACAGTGTGGGGGTAGTAAGGAAACGTGTTTCCCTTTGTCTATTACAACAGACAGTGTGTAGGTAGTAAGGAAACGCGTTTCTTGCATTTATAAATAATTTTCTCATAATTATTTATATGAGAAAAAAAATTTGCGATTTCAATCATATTTCACCAGACTTGAATAGTGAACAAATCAATGAATTGATGGGTTATTACAAAACAATTCATCTAAAATGGTTTTTATATAAGAGAGCTCATAGGTATTACAGAAATATTAAATATGCAGCAAGATTGTTTTCAGGAGCCATTGCCGGTGGCGGTATTGCATCAGCTATTGTCTCAGGATCTATTTTGACTATTATTTCTCTTGGTGGTTCTATGTTAATTGAATGTTTGCTTGACTATAAAAACGTTAACGAAAACATGAATAACTGCAAGTATGCTTATCAGAGCTATGCACATCTGTTAGTCCGAATAAAGAGAGCATTGAGACTTGGTTCATTTAATAATAAAGATTTGATTAATGATATCTGTAATCTTGATAATTTCTTTATTGATATGTGCCCCTCTGTTGACAAGTATAAAAAATACTATTGGAAAAAATATTCTGAAGAATAAATTATAATTATATTATATATGCCTGTTAATATGCTAGAATTTTATACTAACCATTTAGAGAGACAAATTTCATTATATAGAAATTTTCTTATAAATACTCTAAAAAATTTTCATGTATATAATGAAGTTGATTTTAATTCACAAACAAATGTAGAGCTATCTATTATGTTAAATGAATTTACAAATCCTGAGATTGTTGAGATAGAAAAAGAATTAATGAATAGAATTAGTTATGCTAAAAATAATATATTAGCTTTTTATTATAATAGAATATCTTAAGAAAAAATGATACCCTATTATATATTATATGGATTGTGAATCAGAAGCAACAATAGTAAAAAGTTATTATAATTTTCAAAATAGAAAAATTATAATGATTAAGCCTAAAGTTATTCCAAAGCAAAAATACTACAAAATAATTTACTACCCTGATGTAGAGGGCTCAGCACCCATTTATATAAAAAAAGATAATTCAGCCTTAATAAGAGAAATTAATAATAGTAAACCGAACTATGATTTTGGTATATAAATTTTTGTCCTCGTGTTAGTGCCCTTTTCTATTCACTCACCTCATTTTTCCCCTTTTATTTAGATTATGCGCTCGCACCCCTCTCCTCTTAACTACTTACTTGATATCAATTGCATGAGCATCGGTTGCATTGATTGCAGTAGAGAATTTGACACGGAGCTTGTCGTTTCTGCTCAGTTCAATAACTTTACGTAGTGACGTTCCTGCATTCATGGTTCTAACTTCCCTGAGCTTCTCCCGATTACATCCTTCACCATCGCAGAAGAAACACACCGCTTTGTTGTAAGGGGCTGTCTTTGATCGAGTGAGTTGGTTGATGGGTTCTGCTTCTTGCAAATTTCTAGTCTTTCGTCTTGACTCATTTGGTCCAGCCAGTGCTCTCTCATATCTTTCTTTTGCCCTTTTTAGCATCCCAGAGTGTGTAGCATCTTGATAGCACTTTCTGTGCCATGTCCCTTGTTTAACCTTGAGCTCCTCAACTGAAAACACTTTCAGAGAAGACCAAATCTCTGAATATCTTGATTCACCATAAGACGCTCTTTCTTTAACGGCAGCCACTAATTTGTCATAAGAAGTGGGATTTTCCACTAAATCTTCATCTTTAACACATTGACAAACTAAACAAAGTTTAAAATTGATGACAACTTTCTGTTTATCCATTACAGACGCTACAATATGATTGAACTACATAGTCTGTAAGTTAAGATGGCGGACCTCTATTTTAGTGAAAGGTACTGCTGACCACACATACTGCATGATTTTCCCAGGCTCTCCCTGGCAATTCCAAACTATTATTAGCAAACAAAGCAATTTATATACTGACATTAAGAAATTATCAGCTATCATGCTAGGAAATATTTACATCTTCAACTATATGATAAGAAAAACAGAATATTATAAAGAAACGTTTCCATGGTTACTCATCACGTGACACTTCATACCACAAAGAAAACATGAAGAAGTGTCTAAAACATCAATTATCATCATAGTGAATTTGGTTTGATTTCATTCACATGGTTGAAAGGTAAAAGGAATTAACTTAAATAGCCTCGTTTCCATGGTGACAAATTAAAGCTATTTTTGAAACCCCTTATAATTGACCTCGGTGCAAGTTACAAAAGTGCCACCAAACATTTTTGCATTATTTAGGGTCCAAATAACATATCTCGACTAGTGGCTTGCTTGCTTCACAAAATTCCCACGGGACTTTTTTTAATGACATATGCTCCCAGACTATATTTTGCCTTTGATTTTATAAACAACATCTTAAACTCGGTATTTAATTCTGGAAGCGGTGAAATAAAAAAAACCTGGTAAAGCTGTCATCATTTTTAGAGAAAAACTCAGCAACTAATCAATTGCAAGGAATTGTTAATTAATTCGAAGCTTTGGCTGTGGTGTATTCATTGTTCGATTTAACCGAAAGGCTACCTTAAGTAAAAAAAAAGTTTAAAAAAATGCAGAAGGTTGATGTTCAATTTCTCTGCAGGGGAGTTTTATTCGAAAGAGTGAAGTTATTTCCCAATATGTCTTTTTCTCGAAGACAAAAGGGATTAATAAAGATTACATTCTGAAAACGCGACTTCAACGGTTTTGCGATACCCATACTTCCATGTAGAGAAAAGAGAAAGATGAGTTACGAAAAGTTAACATATCTTTTTCGAGCCAAGCAACTACCGCGAACAATGACAAAGACTACTCCGTGTAGGAAGAGTCGCCCGGTTAGAACTCGTCACCAATCAGCAGGACGGGATTCTAACTCTTCTGAAACTGGTTTGGTAAGAATAAGTACCCAGGCTTGTCAATACCGCTCGCCCGAAAATTTGCATCATCCCTAATAGTATCTCCTGGGTCTCCGAGGATGAGCCAAAAAATAAGAAAAAGAAGACAAACTAGGCCATTTCTTCCCAGTGAGGTCTGAACATGTTTCAACACATACTGCTTCATTGTTATTCTTCTCCTTCTCGTTAGCGGACAATTTTTTCGCAAAATTTAAATTTGCAAGAGCAAGAATATCCGGGACCGCTGAAACGCACTTTTCGCAGACACACTGGAGAACCTTGCTTCAGCCTAGTCACTGACGTTATGACCGTCCGCACTACGAGAATAAGTTGTTTATTATTGCTAAAGTATTTGTTTATCTCGACGTCTTTCATCGATGAAAGCTTTTCCTGAACACGAGAACCGGCGTGTTTCTTTTTATCTGGCCAGACTGATTTCAAAGTACACTTAGGCCGGCAAGAGTGAGTCAGAATTTGGGCCGCGATTTTCATCTGGGAGAGTTTCTGGTTCTCTGTTCATCAAAAACTTCGTCACATGCTTAGGCCCACAGGAAAGAAGTGTCAGTCTAGATCTTCTCGTTAATGGCCATAACTCGTACAGGTTTATGATATGTAAACAGTATGCCAGTGCAGAAAGTTCTTGAAGTGCACAAACATCTTATGGCTTTTTGAAAATTTTATTGACTGCTCTCACTATCCATGTTAGAACACTTTCTCGTCCCCAGAGCCTACGATCCTTCTGGCCTGTGGCAGGAATCGAGAGCTCTGGCCGGAATCGCGAACTTCCGGCGAATCGCGGACTTCCGGTGTTGGACTAAGCCAGAGCTCTCGATCCCTCCCACAGGCCTGAATGATCGTGGGCTCTGGGGACGAGAATGATTAGAGTTTTGCCCATCAAGATGTTTGCAATGAATTAAAGGCTATTCGGTTTACAACACTACGAAATATGCACTTTACTTAAGATGAAGCCAGGGAAAGAACATCCACAAAAACACAAAAGCCATTTCTGTCTTAAACTAACTCGAGTCAAGCAAAAAATGTCTAGCTAAGCATTTCCCTGTCGATTTCGAGTAAAATTTTGGACGAAAAGAAGAACTTGAGATATTTTTTTCAAATATTTTCTAAAATATGTCTTGAGGCATATCGATGCGAATACTAAAGCAGAAGATTCAACTCACAAGTTCCTTCAAGTCACGCAGTTTCAGGTATTTCGCAGTCTAAGGAATAAAGGTTCCACCTCTTGTAGTTTGTTGTGGCAATTATCCTCCCTAACACTTTTAGAACAAGGCACTCGAATACTACTCTCCTTCTTTTTTATTCTCTTCTCTCTCGCTAATTCTTTCCACTTCCATATTCACTGCATCGGCCACGGCCTCGTAGATTACTTTTGCTTTAAACTGAACAGAGATTGTCCAATTCTGCATGTGTTACAAGTGGCATTGCTGTAATAAAAGCATCGTTGCTATTTTCCCCAGTGTATGATATCCATTTTCTCTATCATCACCAATGTCACCAAACGTCGATCAATAACAAAACGTGCTAGAGTTTCGCATTAATTCTTGTCTGTCACACTCTTATTAGTTCAGTCGATCAAAAAAGAATGAAGAAAACGTGCGAAATTCAACTGTTGCTGAATTTCTTTTCCTTGCACGGCATGGTTTTGATGTGCCGCTTTTATTGTTCGAAACAAATTTGTGCAGCTGAAGAAGTTCCCGTTTTTTTTCAATTTATTCCTCAGTGGTACTATTACAATTTCCACATTTCTATTTTCGGATAAAAGAAAAAATCAGCTTTCCTCGCTATCCACAGGCTACTTCGTGAACGAAAAATCTCAGAGATTATACAAGTCACAACAAAGGGCATAAATCAATAAATATGACAATAATTTCTCGCACTCAAGAGTATGTTCCACAACTACAAGTTTAAATTTCTTTGCGAATGATTGTTTTGTTTGGATACCCTTTGTTCGTTTGTTTTCAAAGCTTTGTCGTTGTCAAATCTCGTGCGGTTATCACGTTTACTGAACGGGTGCGACGTTTAGCAACCTTTGCTTTTGTTTTCTAGCTATATTTATTAAGCTGGTTGTTTCTTTTTCCTACCCATATTTCTGTCATCCTCGACCGAGGTCAGAGATTCGGAGCACCGTGTTTTACAGTGTTAGAGCTATGTGTCATCTCTTAGTTATTGCAAGAGTTCTTACTCTTTCGTTTGTTGCCCTTGGGCGAATTTCAGGTTAGTATTTTGATATTTTTTACTCTACCTCATTCCAGAACCTGAACACGAGAAAATATTTAAGATAGCTTCTCTGTAATAGTATCTGAACGTACATAAACTAAGGTTGCGGAAGCATTTCTTTGCAAAAGTGGAAAGTAAATGTTCGACTTAGTGCCGTATCTTGTGAAAAATATTTTTATAAAATGGATATTTTTTCTTTTGTCACTGGCAAGTTAAAGATTTAGAAAAGTTGATCTGCATGGTGTCGATATTTGCAATGTAATGGAAAGAATCTAGTTAGCTCAGCTACAATATCTTGCCAGTAAAACTCGTTTTATTAGGCTTCATTGCTCGTTACAGCTACTTTGAATTAACGGTTACGTACCGATTCATGATCTATCGAAGCGGAAGCGAAGCCATAAAGCGTATTCTTACCTAGAATTCAGAGAAGTAGCCTACTGCAGAGGTTTCACGGAGGAAGGAGTCAGCAAAAGGAATCAACAAGAACAAATCATAGTTTGTCTAGTTCCGTTCGTTTCCCCGTACTTAGCAACTATTTGTATATATCTCATTTAAGTCTCCTACCGGTCCTCTTTGCTTTACTTTTGTTCGTTTGCAGTCGGTTAGGATTCAGTTGTGTTCTGATGGTTTGAACATGACAAATTTTTCCTCTCTTGTTTTTTTTCTTTCTTTATCAGGTTCAAACGGAATGCTATTTGGATCTGGAGATATAAATGTCCAACAGGATAAGGACTATGGCTGCAAAATGTTTCCCTTTGATCCAGA
>JAEMPF020026956.1:0-10438 GCA_022496165.2 Catalaphyllia jardinei | reverse complement strand
ACATGCAGATTCAAAACTTATATACCACTACTTGTGGTTATTTTTGCCTTTACTTTCTCTATGAAATGCATAAAGGTACAGATTATTGGGATCTGCTAAGTTTTTTCAAAAAAGATACAAATTATAATGAAAAATTTATAGAGAAGTATTTCCATCACCTTTCAACTTAGCAAATTTTACATATTTTTCTTCTAGTTTTCTTTCTCTATCTATTAGTTTACCTTCTTTTTCCTTTTGTTCTTTTTGTAATTCTCTAGCTCTAGTTATTAATCTGTCTCTTGCTTTACTTAAATCTTTTTTTACTGATTCTTTATGTTCTTTTGCATTCTTTTTCTCTTTTCTATTACATAATGATCTAAAAAGGTTTTTGTATCTTTTATAAAAACTTTTTACCTCTGCATATAATATCTCTAGTGAACGAATATCATTTATTAATACATTAACATCCATATATATAAATAGGATTTAAAAATTTTTTAATATAAGTTTTGGTACTTAAATAAAATTATAATTTAATTATTATATATGAAATCTTATTGTGTAAAACAGAAAAAACAAACTGAGTGTGTTCCTGGTAGTGAGGTTAGAGTCGTTACTAGTAATGGTAGAAATGCTATGAAGTGTAAGTGCGCTGAGTGTGGCATTACAAAGTTTAGATTTGTTAAAGGAAGTGCTACTCCTTCTAAACCTAGAGTACCTAAAGTAGCTAAACCAGCAACTGGAGTAAAAAGGAGAAGAGGTAGACCAAAAAAAGGTAAAGGACTATTATTAGGTCCAAACAGCCCTTTTAACAGTATTCCACTTGTAGGGGCAATTTTATAATTTAAAAGATTTTTATATTTAATATTATAGTATAAATGAAAAAATATATTGTGTTAGACAAAGAATGCATACTGGTAATGTGCCTGGTTCTGAACAATATTTTAAAACTATTAATAATAGACACGCAGTAAAAATAAAATGTGATGAATGTGGTATTAATAAGGTTAAGTTCTTATCTAATAATGAAGTAAATGGTTTAAGACAAATGTATGGATCAGGATTTGATGAGTTATTTATTAAAGGTTTAACAGCAGGCGCTAAAGGTTTATTTAATGTAGGAAGGAGAGGAGTAGCTAATGCAATTACATCTGATAGTGCTAAAGCTCAATTTAAACAAATAGGTCAAAAGTATTTAAATGAAGCTATTGATTCAATAACTGATGATGTATCCAAAAAGATAAAAGGTGAGGGTATTGTTGATGATGCTAAATTATTAGTTAAAAGTGGAAGAAAAAAAACAGCTGACTTTATTAGATCTAATAAAGCTAAAGATAAATTAAAACAATATGTTGATGAAGCAGCAGATGCAGCAGCTGATAAAATAGAAGGAAAAGGAGTAGATATTCATAAAGCCATTGGAAAACTTCCAAAACCAAAGGGTGGTTGGACTCTTCCTGGTCATAAGTATACTGGTCCATATAATGATTTAAATAAACAAGTTAAATTTGATAAAAATACAGGTCAAATATTAGAGATATATGATAAGCCAAGTGGTACAACAGATGCTATTGCAATGCAACATGATGTTGACTATACAGTATGTGGTGATGATAAAGCTTGTAAACATAAAGCAGATAATAAGATGGTTAAAGCTCTTGATGCAGTTCCTTGGAAACAGAGACAATGGGGGCATTGGTTAGCAAGAAATATGATTGATAAAAAAAGAAAGTTAGGTTTAGGCGCTCATGATAAAAAAAAAACGCCCAAAATTTAAGGTGGCAAGAAAAATTGGCTGATGAGTTACATAAACCTATAAGACGTAATTTTAATAAGAGAAGAGTTATTGTTCATAATGTTGACCAAATTTGGTGTTCTGATTTAGTTGATATGCAAAAGCTTAGTAAATGGAATAAAGGTTTTAAATATCTTCTTATGGTCTTAGACCTTTTTAGTAAATATGGTTGGATTGTACCTTTAAAAAATAAAACTGGTTTAGAAGTATCTAAGGCTTTCGAAACCATTTTACAAAAGCATAAGCCAAAAAAGTTATGGGTTGATAAAGGCAAAGAGTATTACAATAAAAATTTTCTCGATTTACTAGATAAAAATAATATAGAAATTTATTCTACTCAAAATGAAGAAAAGTCAGCTGTCTGTGAGCGATGGAATAGAACTATTAAAGAGAAAATGTACAAGATGTTTACAATCAGAAATAATACTGTTTATATTGATATTTTGGATAAAATACTCTCTTCTTACAATAATAGTAAAAATAGAAGCATAGGTATGACTCCAAATGAAGCTAGAAAGAAACATAACTATGGAAAAGTTTATTTAAAAATTAATGATTTTGGTAGAGAAATAGATAGAAAACCTATATTTAAAGTGGGTGATACTGTTCGTATAAGCAAATATAAAAGAAAAACTTTCGATAAAGGATACACTCCAAATTGGACAGAAGAAGTATTCGTTATAGATAGAATTTTACCCACAATTCCTATAACTTACAAAATAAAAGATTCAGATGGTGAAGAAATAAAAGGATCTTTTTATACAGAAGAGCTGCAAAAGACAGATCAAACTGTTTTCAGAATAGAAAAAGTAATTAGAAAAAAAGGCAACAAAGCTTTAGTTAAATGGAAAGGTTACCCTGAAAAATTCAACAGTTGGATAGATATAAAAGATTTAAAAGATCTATCCTAAATTTTGTAATGACCATATGCTAGTGAGCTCACTTTATCATCTAATATGTATCTCTTATCATCATAACATGATAGAGTTGTTTTATTTAACTTATAACAATATATTTCATGAAGATCTGATCTCATTCCATTCATTTTATGTTTCATAATTTTATCTTCAAAAAGAGTATTTTCAAAATCAGAATGAGTTAGTAACCCATTCTTTTTTAAATACTTCTTTACTCCTTTTGCACTCATCTTATCATATTTTTTAATTTCTGTCTTTACATCATACATTTTACTTTTTAACCCAATAAAACTAATTATTGGGTTACCTGCAGTCTCATCTTTCATTTTTCCAATAACTTTAGTATTATAGTCAAAAAAATATTTTGAATCTGTTGGATAGTCGCTATTATCAAACTTATCTCTATCTTTATAAAAATCTTCATATACATCTTCTGTCTTTATATCATATAATAATGAATCAGTATCAGTAAATAATAACTTAGCATCATTAGCATATTTTGGTTTAATATAATTGTAGTGAAAATCATACATACAAACTTTACTTACTTCAAGTACACTAAATCCTACATATATTGGTTTATTAAGCAATACTTCTCGCTTTTTCATATGAACACCAACTAAATCTTCTGAAAATATATTGCAACCTTTATAGTATGGGCTTTTTGTTAGTTTCAATAATTTATCTGAATCATATATTAATTTAAAATTACATCCTTTTCTTACATTTTCCATTGTCTTTCCAAATACAGAATTATTCATTAATTTATAATAATCTTTTTCAAATTTAGTCTTTGCTACTTTTCTATATTCTGTGTTTTGTTCAATATACTCTTTCATCCATGGTTTTTCATTAAACTGAAGAACTCTATGCACTTTTTTTAGTTTTAATCCAAGTTCCAAATATAATTTTAGATTACTCTCATGAATTATATAGTTTTTCTTATCATATAAGGATGTTACTAATTTTTGAACATTTGATTTTGATAAATTATATTTCTTTTTTATACCCATAGCATAATCTGATAGCATATCATCTCTTATATTCATCTTTTCCGGTGCTAGTGGATACTCATTATGTAGGTCATGTAGTTCTTCTGGGTATTCTAAATCTACTTCATATATATGTCCAATACCTTCTGTTTTTTTAATCATTTCATTTTCTGAAAAATCTTCTACCCATTTAAAACCACCATACGGCATTGGTTTAACCATTGCCCAACCATAAAGATTATTAATATCTAAATAAATTAAATAATTGTTTTCCCTATCTTTATCATAATCTTTCATATATGGATTATTCGCTTTTGCACATCTATGAGAAATAAAACTCATTCCACCCCTCATTCCACTTTCTATAAATTGATGCATTTCTGAATCATATAATAAATCTAATTCTATTCCACTATATTTTAGTAAACAATCCCATGACATACCCGCTAGGGTATAATAATGTGCAGGATCAAGTTTATATACTCCATTTATACTTGTCTTTCTAAACTTTTCAAATACATCCGCTAATAATAACACATCTTGTTTTAGATATAAATCATGATACTCTCCGAGATTTTTAATTTTTAGTTTATCCCATACTAATTTTGCACGATTATAATCTTCATCTTTTATATGACTTTCTGTTAAATCATTATAAAAATATTCCTTTTCTGGTAATCTTTTTTCTTTAAATCGTTTGAATGAATCCATGTAAGCATATGGGTATACACCTTTCTTTCTCATTAGACTAAATATTTCTTCATCATTAAAATATTCTTTTGTATATTCCATTTCTTCATCTTTTACTGTTTTAGATAATTCATCTAATGATGAAGCTAAAAATTGAAAACTATCGATAAATCTTAAATAATTTCCTACAGAAAATGATATATATTTTTCACTTGTACATGGTATAGCATCTACTGTTAATTTGGGTACTTTTGGTATATCTTTTATTTTTGCTCCTTCAAATGCTTTTGGATATTTAATATAAAAATCTATGTTTTTTTCATAGATTTTTCTGTTTTTTTCTACAATCTTTTCATTCTTTTTATCAATATCTTCATTTTTAACTTCAACTTGTTTATTATACCTTTTCATTACATAACCTAACTCTTTCATTATTAAATGCCCATCATAACCTTTTAGATTATGGAATACTACTGGAATATGTGTACCTTTTGCAGATATTTTATAATTAAGATTACATACATTATGCGCTGAACCTCTATATTTCCCAGTAACATGACAATGATCTCTAACAGGTTTATCATCATCTTTATACTTCTTTTCACAAATATGACATGTATCCTCCTTTTTGAATTTTTCTTCATCTTCTTCACTCATAACTAATGTTTTATTAAATTCTTTTATTATTGTATTGATGCAATAACTCTCTTCTTTAAACATTTGTTTTAAAAATTTAGGTATTGCATCTTCCCCTCTATATTCTACATATGGTTTACTATACTTTTTATCATAGTGACAAACAACTTTATAACCAAAACTGCATGGTGTATTCTTCGCTGTCTTTTCTGTATAAGGTTTTTCATCATTCTGTGTTACAGATGATATTTTTTGGACTAATGATTCAAAATCTGCATATATTACAAATGGCACAGGTAGTTTTTTATTGTAATTTTTAAAAAATAACTTTTCTGGAACTAATTCATCATTAAGTAATTTAGGTTGTGGATATTTATCTCTTGTATTATCTCCTATTTTTTTACATCTTTCTGTGTGCATTTCTTGTGCTCTCTGTGATGGTAATCCATTAAAACAATATCTACAATGATATTGCTTATCATGATGTTTTGTTCTATTATACATAAGCGAATTAAAATCTTTTATTAAATTTAAATGCTCTTTTTCCTCTTCACCTTCTCCTCTATCTTCATTTGTTATCCTTAACATATCAACTATCTTATCATATTTATCTCCACCTTCCCATAGTGGAAAAACTTTACAGTCTTCATAATTAAAAACAAATATATTTACTTTAAAAATATCCTCTAGTTTTCTTATATCTTTTTTCCTCACTGGAAATTCGACTCCACTAAGATCAAATTGTTTAAGAAACTCTCGATCCTCTTTTGTTATTCTCTCTGGGTGTATTTTTCTTGGGTTTAAAAATCTAATAATACACCATACAGCACACATATCATCTTTATTCTTTATGTTAATTAAACCTTTTTTAGAATTTCTTAATTCCTGAGGTGTATCGAGAAATGATCCTGGTCTATATGGATCATATTTTACAACATTAACATGATGATTTAATATTCTATCAACAACCCAACCAGAACCCTCTGATAACCACCCTGCAATAATATTTATTATTTCATTTGATGCTCTATCTATGTTCTCTTCTGTATCAAAAATGCTTGTTAAAATAAATGGTGTTGTATTTGGAAATGTTGGATCTCTAAATTCAAAGATAACATTACCATTCTCATCTATTTTCTCTTTTTTCATGCTAATTCTTAATCTAATTGTAACTTTTATTCCTTTTAGATTTGCAAGATCACTATCTAAAGTACTTTTAACATATGGTTTAGTTGAATATAATTGCATATCTGGATCTTTATCATCAATAACAGTAATATCATAAGATTTTGCAAATCCTTTTAATGCAGAATCTCTCTTTTTAACAATTACTTTTTGATTATTTAACGATCTTTTAAATGCAGCTATTGCCTCTGGTTTATAAAATAAATTTAAATTCTCTCTTAGTTTAGCAATATCAGCTAATCTTTTCTCTTCATCTTTTGGAACAGTATCTCTCACATTTATAAACTCACTCTTTATTCGGGGAGCAGGAATTGGCCTTTTGCTCTCCTTTCTAGGTTTTGGTTTTGGTGTAGGTCTTGGGACTGGAATTGGCTTCTTGCTCTTTATTCTTGGTTTAGGTTTTGGTTTTGGTTTTGGTGGAACATATGGTGTTGGTTGTAATGGTTCTGGTAATCTTTTAAAAAGAGGCCTACCGCCTATTTGAAATAATGGGTTAATAATTATCATTTTAATTGGTTGATTTAATATATAACTATTAATTACATCCATATTATATGAATTAGCAGCTTTTTTCTGAGATTTTATCATTGTCTAATATATATTATAGGTATCGATTTTTTTTTAATTATTTTTTTTCTTAATTATATTTTTAATAAATTGCTTTGTTTGTAATGATTTCTCTCATGTTTCTTTGTTCCTAAATGAGACCATTTTCCACCTAATTTATAATCTTTTCCATTTTTGCAAACATCACAATACCATGATGTGTTTCTTAGTTTATAATGATCATATCTCTTTCTGTACTCTTTATAATTTTCTTTCTTTAGTTTTTGCATTTCTGGGGTTTTTAAGTAAGCTTCCATTTATAATATTTATTATATAATATTTTCTAAGTAGTTTGAATGCCATTTTTTAAAAAATGATACCCATTATAAATTATATATGGCAAAAGGAAAAAAATTATATAACAAAGAAACAGAGAGAGCAAGACAGTTAAATGAAATAAATAAAAAGAAATATACTGGTGAAATTAAAAATAGACTTATGAAAAAAATATATGATAAAGAAGAGGTAGATAAAGAAATTACAAAAGATATGATTAATTTATATAATAGTAATTCAAATAATTCTGTTATTATGGATTTTAAAAAAAAATATTTAAATAAATTTAGAAATCTTATTTTTGATGATGAAAAATCAATAATAGATTTATTCGATGAAGAAGAAGAAAAGCAAAAATACTACAAAATAATTTACTACCCTGATGTAGAGGGCTCAGCTCCAATTTATATAAAGAAAGATAATTCGGCCTTAATAAGAAAAATTAATAATAGTGAACCTAACTATGATTTTGGTATATGAATTTTGTCCTTTTCTAAACCTTTTCATTTTACCTTATTATTACCCTTTTAATAGCGTTGTCCTCGCTACCCCATATACCTATACTACTCAAATAAAGGCATAGCAAAGAGAAAACACACCTACTTGTTTCATGGCAACGTCAACTGCACGGCGAAAGCGGAAGCGTCTGACATCGTGCGAGTGAGGTGTGGATCCCACAACTTTTTACCCCTTCGCCAGCACTCACTTTCATATTGAAATTACTAGTTTAGGTAACTAATGATAAGCCTCAATTAATGACAGAGATGATATCTCTTCCTAGAAGCAAGCATTTTTCCGAGAGCGAAGCTCCAAGAAACTTCGAGGAACAGTTAGTGTCATAGGACAAATATCCGAACTCATTTTCAAGTCGACTGGAGGCTCTGATCTTGTGGTTATTATCCTGTAAATATTTATCGCAACAGGAAAATTGGAGAAAATCACTCGGATATTCCCCAGTTCTAGCTAGGGCATGTTTAGTCATGCATTTAGAACAATGTCACGCAAACCCAAATATGTGATGGATTATAAGTTATAATATAATGGCTCATAACCCATGATGGCTAAGCTAATATACACTCTCGAATTGCATTATCCAATGATCCAGTTTTTAATAATTTCGTGTATTACCCTTCACCTTAGAACAGCTGTTTTTGCCCCGTGTTAAAATTGGCTTGAACAGGCTACAGACTTATAAAAATCTACTGATGCCTCGTTGCTTAATTTGTGCTATGACCGAGATCTTACGTCTTGTCTTGCCAATGTCCTTCTTGCATTCTTTTTTTAATTCAGTGAATTGTTGGTATGAATGGCAAAGCAGAACTTACGCTGATAAAATGACAACAAAGAAACCTTATTAATAGACGCTTGGCCTGAATAACACCTATTCGACGACGGGGAGGGGGGGGGGGACCCGGGGGACCTATGCGGGGGACCGGGGAGGGAGGTCTGCCCGAAAGGGTTGCATGTCTCAGGTTTCAGGTATATGGAGGAATAGGGATTTTAAAAGTTAAGTTATATATAAACAATAGCCTCCATCTGGCGTGATATTCAGCCTCCATTTGGCACAGATATTTGTCCGTAAACCGTATACTTAAGATAATTCTTTATTTTTTTCTTTGCATTCAGAATATTATGTCACTTGTCTAGCGAGTCCCATCGGAGTTTCAAACCCCAAAACAATTCCTGATATTCAGATGACAGCCAGTTCCACACATGAGGCAGCCCGGTACCAGCCAGAGTTCGGCCGGCTGCATGGTAACAGAGGAGACGGCTGGTGCTCACGAACAAAAGACAGTAACGTTGAGTGGCTTCAGATTTACTTTGGAGCATTGCTTACAGTCTGTGGAGTTGATACACAGGGAGACGCTAATGGCAATGAATGGGTCACAGCCTTTAAGCTGTCTTTCTCAACAGATGGAAGCAGCTGGACTACTTACGCCTATGACAATGGGTCAGAGGTGGTAAGATATTCTTCTAACTATTTTTCAGTGGTTGGTGTATTTCCTTTTAGCTTTGCTCGAACATAGAACCATTTATGTGATATATATATGAAATAATTCTTATTTGAACTGCGGTTATAGATGCAAGTGAAGTATGATCCTCGCAGTAAATTTTTTTTTTTTTGAATGGAGCCACGGTTAGTAGTGAAAAATCATACTTCACTTGCATAGAACCATTTATTAGCATATATTAGATACAATAGGATTTGTCTCTGTTTCACGAGGTGGTCAAAACTTGGCCAAGTGAGAGTTCCTATGTATTAATTACGTAAACATTAAAGAAATCACAAATTGAAGGCCGTTAAGAAATGTGAGAGAGCATGTCTGACTTACCGGACCTTTCCTAGAGTCAGGCGTTTTTAATTTCCTACGACCGGGAGTGCGGTGAAATCCACCCCTCCAAATTTTTAAGGATATTTAAGCACTAAGCAATGAAAATGAAGCTAAGAGGGCTTAAAGTACGTCCAAATCACGGAACACGAGATAAGGACGTCACGTGGTGATTATCTCCTCATTTTTAAAACAGCCGTCATCTTCCGTCTTCCGGGCGATAACATGGTCTTTCTAAAATGGCAAAAAATAATTAAGCAAAAAATGAAGAGAAAAAGAAATGACTTCGAAGCTATCACTATATTATAACGTGGCTGTAAAGTTCCAAGAATACAAAAATAACTATAGAAAATACATTGATGTTCATAGCAACAGGAAACTTAAACATCTGGGACCTATCATGATAATACGGTTGCCACGAATAAATGAATGGATGAATGAACTTTATTTATTACAAGGTAAAAATATCAGTACAATGATAGGGGAAAATACATCACACGTAAAATTTTCGAAATACTGGTTTATATTTTTACTGTGTCGGAGTCCGATAGAGAGCCTCCGCTGTAACTGAAGCTACGCTTCAGGTACTCAGCTCTTGGTTTCGGAAGATGGTAGCAATGCACGCTCATAGGGAAGGGGACGGTAACCAATCAGGAGCCGAGAAAGACAATAGGCTATTGTTTCGAGGACAATGGGTTCTGTTTTCCAAATCCAAGATGGCCGCCACAAATTTAAGCCAATCAGGATCCGAATTAAGAATTCAAGATGGCGGCGCTTACGAAACGCGAAGATTGAGAGTTGGGGTTCGAAGTATGTCTGTAGTGAGGCTATTCCAAAGCATCATGGGACGAAAACGTCATCGGGAACCAGGAGCCGACTACTACTCCTACTTCTACAGCAACAACTACTACTACTACTACTACTACTACTACTACTCCTACTACTGCTGCTGCTGCTGCTGCTGCTGCTGCTACTACTACTACTACTACTACTACCACTACTTCTACACCTTTTTAAAGTTGTTGGCTTAGT
>JAEMPF020003633.1:20903-35180 GCA_022496165.2 Catalaphyllia jardinei | reverse complement strand
GTTATGTGTATCTCGCAGTCTTGATTTTTTTTCATGAAACTGTCTTGCTTCTCCACATCCTTGCTGCGCATGCAATTTACATGCCACGTCATGTGCGTGTGCTAAGTACTAAAACGAACAATGATAGGGCAGATTGCCATTGCTTTAGGTTTTCTTGGATTTAC
Source organism: Catalaphyllia jardinei (assembly GCA_022496165.2). NCBI lineage: Eukaryota > Metazoa > Cnidaria > Anthozoa > Scleractinia > Caryophylliidae > Catalaphyllia > Catalaphyllia jardinei. The sequence goes on along the minus strand of JAEMPF020003633.1, from coordinate 35,016 downwards.
GATCTTGGGTGTTGAATGACCCCAACTTTTCTTTTCAGAAACAGATTTTATTTATACAATTATCCGCACATTGTCCAAAAATAAACAAAAAATCAATGTGTTAAGTTAAAAAAATTTCAAGATTTCTGTTCACATGACATGGAATCCTGCCAACTTGCGGCTACAAGGCACGTGAAACCAATGGTCGCTAAATGCGACCTTCAGTTCTTTGAGGAACCTCACCAGTTGACTAAATTCGCTTAATAGATCCATTTAAACCATGTTTGGCAGAGAACATTTCCCTCCAAAGCTCTAATTGCAATATTTTAGGACTTTCAGTCACTTACAGTATCTGGCCTTCTTCCCTAACGAAGCCCGATTTACTCAGATTTAGGTGTTCTTCCAGGTATGTTCTCTCCAAAACAATGTCAGTGACCCCCCCATTTTTTTGCATTTCTGACATCACTAACTTGTTATCTTTCAATGGTAAAATTTTCACAAAAAATCAATGTTAGAAACTTTTCGCACAAACGTCCTTAAAACACTTTGAAGACTCAGCCTAGCAATTAAAGAAGTCAAAATATCTTGAGCTCACAAAGAAAACTGCTAGTCTTGGCTTCTCGCAAAGTTTCGCATTTACCATTCACCACTCCTAAGATATGTGGAACTCTCTATCCTTATTGGTCCGACAGGATACTACTATTGCCAATTTTAAGAAAGGTGCAAGGATTAGTATTTAGTTTTTTAAGGTTTAGTATTTTTTCTTTCTAAATATTTATGATAGGTGGTCTTTATGTATGGGGTTCCATGACTCTCCAGATTATAACAGGGTCTGGAATCAGGAATGGCTTCAAATTTCTGAAGCAGGTTAAAAGCAAACAGAGCCAATTTGAAATCGTTTTTAAGTCATTAGCACACTTCAGTAAGCAATTTAGAGTAAAAGAAAGTTTTAAACTTTTACTTGCTGTAAAAGTTAAGAACATTTCATGATAAATCACATAACAGTTTGGCAACAAAAACACTTGAAATTTTAGTGGGCCATGCAGGAGGGTATTTATAGTAATGTCTTGTACTTTTACATATTATGACATTAAATTGTAATAATACTTCCCGTAACGTCAGTTTACATAATTTGCCAAGGAAATTTGCTGTTGTGATGAAATCATGCAATGCCTAAAATCCGGTTATAGAAATGTAATACTTCAAATTTGGTTGCTGTATGGTAATTAGTGAACACCTGCCCAGCATGTTTGCCACTAAATATATTGATGGTGGATTCTTCAGTCTGAAGGTATTATAATATCATTTCAGTTTACAATTCAATGAATCTGAGATAGCTTCAGATGGTAACAAATTAACGAAGCGCCTTTCATTAACCGGTTCTGGACATTTTTTTCCCTTCTTTTCACGGATTTTATGCCAACAGATTTCATTATGTTTTGTTTTATAGTACTGTATAGACTAAATATAATGTCAACTGCAAGAAAGCTCTGTACAGCAAGCATATACAGCATATGTAGATGGCCACGTCGTGGATGGTAATCTATCCGAGAGAAAATGAAGTTTCTTTCAATCGGTCGATGATACTAGATTACGGTCCTGATACCAGAACAAAGCTAAATGTTTACCTGTGACAAATGACAATACATTTGTTAGTAGATAAACTTACCGTTGCGTAGTTGAGAAACTTTTGAGGGGGACATGGTTTTGCCCTGTGACGATAAGGAATTGTGAACTCTGAACGAGATTTACTTCGAAAATGTCCGTGGAAACCTGTGGGAAACTAAAACATTTGACAACTTTTAGATCATAATTATCAATTCATGATCGCCGTTTACGAATGGATCGAAGACAATAATAGCATATGAAAGCGTCTCGAATCTTACCCATGTTCCTCGAATGTCCTTGGATTCGTATACGTGGGTCATCTCAAAATCATCGGGAAACTTAACACCTATAAAAATACCTTTTTAAACTCTAAAAATTCAGAGTTATTCGTCATTAAACTTGCCGATAAATCTCCAGCGACTGGTTTAAAATGTTGTGTTCGTTACCACGGAGCCCGTAATTGATGCTATAATTGACAGTCCCTCGAGAAATAAACCAATTGAAGATCGTTTCGCTCCATCGCGCAAATGTAAACAACATGAAAATCAGGCGATCGATTCTAATACAACACAATTTTCCGCAAACACTTTCAAGAACCGATTTTCCAGCTGTTATAGTTGTGTGATGGGAGGATGTAAAAAAAAGCAGAATTTAAATCAGCTAACTATTTTTAATTTAGTTTAATAAAGTGCGTCCTTGATTTCAAGCCGAAGTTCCATCGGGACGTGGCGGCCCGACGGGGCGCGTGGAACCGCATTAAGATTCACGCGTGAAACGAGTGCAAGTGAGAAACCAAATGTAGTTCATAAACAAGAAACCGGGGAGAATATCAACCGTAGTCACTGATATGCACTATATTTTTAGCATTTCATTTTGATTCTTCTCCCTTCTTCGGCCGATTTTCAACTCGTCTCCCACGTGTACCACCCTCTCCTCCTTTACAGGAGGAAGAAAAAGGCGCGAAATGAAAAAAAGGCGGGAAATGTGACGCGGCTACACATTTCTCCAGATTTGCTTTTGGGCTTTCAAAAGTCTTTACTTTAGGCTTTTATTCAGGTATTTTATTTCCCAAAGGAGGACAAAGCACAATTTTAATAACTCAAATAGCGAGGGAAAAGACTGAACTGACGATTGAAGCTTTTCGCCGTACAAGAGAAGAGCAATCGATTTTATACCAAGTCCGCTTGCTTTGGAAACCACACTTCTCCTTGACATCGTACAGGACTCCACAGCGGCTCTTCAAATGCAAAACGTTTTTCCTGCTCGAGAGTTGTACAATTCAAATCCTTGGTGAGTGCTGCAACTTTATTTCAAGTTTATTTCAACGGTTTTTGTGAACTTCGTAGCTTTGATTCCAATCGTACAGGCTGCTTTTTAGCAGTAATTTTCAAACTGAAGGCCAGTAAAGAACACCAAGCTGATCTCCTATGGAGAAAATTGCGACTTTCATGAAATTAATGCGATGTGATGATTTTGCGGCGAATTTTCATGCTTTTGATAGCTTATTTCAAAATAGTGCTTTCATTTTTCGCTTCAATCCTGTAAAACGGTTAAAACATATAGTCGTCTCAGCACTGATAGAAAATTTTAATTGTATTGTTTTTAACTCTTTTTTCAGCCGAGACATGTGGGACAGTGAGCAATATAGTCAAGCTCCATTGTCTTGTTCACAAGGATCTCAAAACAGTTCCTCTGACATGTTTTCGCAGTGTAAAACTAGCCAAATAAAGGGTTTTAACTCTTTTGACGTTTGGTCTCAACCGACAAATTCACAACTGATTTCCGAGGTATGTAACGCTGGAAGACCGCTGTAATTAATAAAGAACTATTGGCTGAGGTTTTTGTGATTTCCACAATAATCGAGGTCGAGGTAAGGGTTATCAGCGTATACCTGCCAACTCTCACTCCTTAGGCGTGAGTCTCACGCCTGCAGGTTGAAAACTTCGATCTCACGCCGGCTCACGCTTGCCGACCAGTTTCTCCCGCCTGATTGAAAAATGTGAGTTGTTGCTATCTTGCTTGACACAATTTCCAAAAACATGTTAACTCAGACCCATGTAAGGAACGAAAACAATGTGAAAAATGTTAATAAATGACAATGCCTTCCTTGCGATCTCTGATTTTTGAAGTGAGAAGCACTGGGAGCGAGCCCGCGTTTATTTGAGTCCTGAGACTCCGGAGGACTTCAGACGTCTTCGGAAGACTTCGGACTTCTCCGGGAATCTTCGGAAATGATCGTGTCGTCTTCAAAAATCTCAGCACTCCAAGATAAAAATCTTACGCTTATATCTCAGAAAAAGTTGGCAGGTATATCAGCCGAAGCCGAAGGCTGAGGCCGATAACCCTTACCGAGACCTTGATTATTCTGGATATCACAAAAACCGAATCTAATAATTGTTTTATTATGTATTGAACACTGGAAGGGCTAGCGCACGAAACGTCAGCTTCCGAATCTCTTTACGGTGGCCAATTCACATTATCAACTCAGTTGATAAAACCAAACAATCAGAAAAGAGTTAGAGAGTTTAATGTATAATAATACTTGTTATAATATGTTGAACTCTCTAAGTCTTTTCTGATTGGCCAAAAGCGTACAGTGAATTTTCGAAATCAGCTCCCGTGACGTCATAACTGCAGATTACACAGTTATCATGTCAAGGACACTCAAAGTCACGGGTTATCATGTCATGTATGACCGCAAAGCATGATTTCCGAGGGTAATCATGTCAACTTCGCGCGCTTTGTGTTGCTTGTCGTCAGTGAAGAGGCAGAAACATGACTTCCAAGTTTTTGAGTTCAATGTATAATAAAACAATTATTAGATTCGGTTTTTGTGATATCCAGAATAATCAAGCCTTCGGCTTCGGCTGATAACCCCTACCCTCGACCTTGAACATTCTGGATATCACAAAAACCTCATCCAATAACTGTTTAATGTAAGAAGTAGGAACTTGAAGTAGAAGGACAAATTTTTATTGTACATGAATCAATGTTTTTACATGAAGCTTATGTAAGCTAAAAGATGTTTTTAAAGAAGAAAACCTCGATCCAGAGGGGCTAATATGTAGAAGCAAATGAATGTTTGTAAAAGTGTTATGTTGCTTTTAGGGTTGTGATCTGATTTGACGTAGGGTGACTTGATTTTAGGCACAAACCCTAATTTTTTGAGAGGGGGGGGGGGGGGGGTTGGGTAATTTTCCCAAAAAAATCCAGTGAAGCAAAACCTGCTGCTGCCAAATAAAAAAAAACAGTGCAAGGAGAGCGATGGGGGAAAAATCTAGCAATTTCTTTCTGCTATCTGGGTCTTGTGTTTTACTTCAAAAGAGTAATTGCACAAGCTATTGCCCACCAAAATGGAGCCTCTTCAAGGCGTTTAGTCACGCGCAGCCTACAGGTGTGGAAGAAGTTTCATGCCTAATAATACACATGAAAAAAATTACCCAATTCTCATTGGCTGAGAACAGTGCAGTTCATGTGTAACACAAGTGCAAAACGTGTAACACCGGTGCAAAAAGTGTAACACCAGTGCAAATTACACATCATAATTCTGGATTATTATTTTCAGAAAGACAATGACAAAATTTTTAGGCCATTGTCTCATGTAAAGCAATGACAAAAATTTTGTACCGAAACTCTGAAAAAAATTTTCTCAAATGCGAAAAAATGGCTTCAAGAAACATCTTCCAACACTTTTTCCGCGTTTATTTTTTCATGTTTGTACTATTAATAAGTAGTCATACGGTTTTTCTCGTTCAATTTGAAATTAATTTGCTCTTGCGGGTTTTTCAAAAAGCTGAAATTGCACTCGCCGAAGCGGCTCCTGCAATTTCAGCTTTTTGAAAAATTCACTCATGCAAATTAATTCCAAATTGAACTCGAAACGGAATGATTACATATACTTAAAGCTCGGCTGCCTATACACCTAGGAAATCAGAAAACAATGATGCAAGGCTGATACGACGTAGAAAGCTTAACGGGACAACGACATGATAGAGTCCAAACTAAAAGCCAAGAATATCAACGGTTGACAGCCGTTTCGACCTTGTTGGGTCTCGTCAGCATGGTTTAGCAAGTAATGAAGTAATCGGTAGACCGGCCGGTCATCCATTAAATGCAAATGGTGAACTCAAATCCAAATTTTTGCAGATTGGCCAATGTCACATGCAAAACGCATGACAAAGAACAATAGGAAAAATCCAGAACTGAATATCATGTCGTTGTCGCAATAAAGAGACTGCGGTCAGACAAAAAAATCATGCCCAAACCATGGTGAAAATGAAAGATCTACGGCCCCAAAAATTCTGAACAGTACTGAAAAATAAGAGAATTGTGCAGATTAAGCCCTCCCCTCAAAAATTAATGGTTCGTCCTTGCCGTGATTTCATGTGATGTGATATGATGTGATGTGATGTGATGTGTTGTGATGTGTTGTGTTGTGTTGTGATTTGATGTGATGTGATGTGATGTGATGTGATGTGATCGGTAAACTTCACGTAACTTTACGTGTTTATGTGATTAAATTCAAGTTAATTTGCAACTTAAAAGTTCTCCTTGGTCTTATACAGGATGAACCAGTGAAGTATTACATGAAGTACATGACCAAGCCTCCTTTGTTTTCATCCGAGACTGAACGTCAATCTCGTCAGCAGAAACCTCAGACAGCCGCTAGTTACAGAGAACTTATTGAAATTCAGAAGAAAAAGACCACAGAAAGAGATGACAGGCACGTTTTTTATTATTGTCAAAAAATATTATAATATGCAATGAAAAACCTTAAAATAAATAATGCAGTTTAATAATACATTTTTAAATTAATCATTAATTGAGCTTGGGCATCTTAAAAGTTGTGAGGAGCGCTTACGCCAGGGTTAACCACAATCTCTGAGATCTCTCAAATGTACTCGTCGTGTACTTCAGTGCATCAGCAGGTTGTTAGCTCTAAAACTTGCGATAAGAACAAGACATGAGTGAAAAAGAATTAACATCCTGACCTATTCAGCTCCTAACTGACCATTCAGAACGTCCGTTTCATTCATATATTAATTACTACCAGCCAAGCACGGATGACGATTATCATGTATATATGAAAACTAACCTGATGACTACACAATTTTTTCCCTTCAATAACTTTTTAAAATCGGGAAACTCTGCAATGTGAATATATCTGAGTCAGATAACGATATAAAGGTGTTTATTTTGTCTTGTTTCTTTGCAGGGATGCTCTTGATAGCTTTATATCTCTACTTAAAGACTACACAAAGGAGGTAAGTATCAAGCCATCGTCTCGGAGCGAGAACAGATTTCCTTTCTAATGTGGTCCAGAACCGGCTGAGAACTATCGAGGGGAACACCGTCTTCCTCCCCTCCCCTTTACCCTGGCTCTATTTTACCCCCCCCCCCCCCCCCCCCCCCCTCTATTTCGCCTTAATTTGGGAGCCTTTTTGACGAAATGTAACCCGAAGTAGGATGTAAATCAACCGTGCTGATGTCCAAAAATTTAAAATAAAAACCATCACATGGTATTTTTTGTTGGTCAGGTAAAAACAGCAATGGATTCTTTCAAGGACAGCATTGATACTACGCTAACTTCAAAGGCGGAACAAGTTGCTTCAGCAGCAAGCGAATCAGCTGAACTGATAAAGAAATGTAAGTCACATGTAATATTCCCTTTTTATTTCTGAAAATGGTGCAGTAAGCGGTGTTAGTAACATGGAGTTTGTTCATTTTGCGCAGTGAAAGAAGACTTACTAGAAGGTTTTGGGAGCCTGAGGAAGGATTTAAAGGAAAACGGAGAGCTTAAGGAGGTTATAACAAAGGTAAGTTAACCTTAGAACACCTCTTGAGAAGAAAAGGACTAAACTTATATATTTTAAAACTGCAGCTCTACTCTCGATTAGAACATAACACGTTTGAACTACCTTGGCCCCAATATCCGCAATATAGAATCCATGTAGGTCATATCATATATAGTATTTTACGATGAAAAAAATCCTCTCTTAGGTTTTCGACAGGCTTGGGTAGAAGCATTTTCGCCGGCAATATGTATAAATTGGAGAGTCTATTCACCCAACTCACCTGTGACACTACAATACCCAAGGGGACTGAATCACCTACTGCTTCAATCTTCAACTGTGCGCAACAGCCTAGAATGTGCGCGCAACTTCGGCTTGGTTGGTATAGGCTATAGCGCTATTTTCTACGCCAGTAGACCGAAAACGACTATTCTTTTTCGTATTTCGACTTTCGCTCCAGGATCAAAAGCACTAAATAGCTGTTGTTTGTTCTTTGTAACTTAACTTATCTGGGCACCATGTTCTCGTGTATAGCAAATGCGTGAAAACTTGTATGAGGATGTCGCGTCCGTAATTTTGTAAGAAATTTTGCAGTTTGTAGTTAAATGAGTGATCTACTTACATTTTTGCGTTCATCGCCACGATCAGTGTGTCAGGAGGTACGATAGGCGAAAAACTGTTGTTTTAACCAAGAATCTGATTCTCCTATTTTCTCATTCTTGTGCTATTACCCTCGTAAACTTTAGCAAAATGAAAGGATCGTGGAACAAGAGACACAAATCAAGATGCTTCAAACTCAGTTAGATAACTATCGTGCTCGAGAGGAGAAATCCATGACTGAGAAACAAGAAAAGTGCTTGGAAAGAGAAGACAAGTTGTTGAAGAAACTAGATGAGATCAGCAACTGGCAACAGCCTGAGCCACGGATTCCTATTACAATGAATCAAGCATCCATGGTTAGGCATCAAGCTTCTGAATGTCTGCTGCATCCCGTAGAGCGATACGCTCCACAAAACAAATCAGTTACCACTTATCAGCCTCAGCTCGTTTGGGACAGTGCTGAGGCACCCACATCTGTGCGACTGCATCATATGCAAACCCTGCCACAACCATCACTTCACAATCCTGCACCAGAAGCGTTTCATTTGAACGATCATGTTCCAAGCTACAGACAAGATACGTTAGCGATGGGTTATCAACACCACCCACAGTCAAGCACACTCGCATCTGAGGCAGCTCCCTCCCTCAGTATTAGGGGTCAGGATGGTGCTGTAGTGCCAGCTCCTACCGTAAATATCCCCGTGCAGCAAAATCAACAAGGTGTTACTCATCCCACTGCGACTATTGCTCCTATGCGCCCTGCCTCAAACCAGCAGATTGAAAAACCTCTCTGCCAACAGGAACGAGACGTAACAGAGCCTGTGATATCAAAAGGTATTGATGACTAGTTTAATTTGTTATGTTGAAAAACACTATATTGCAGTATGTGGCATTTATACAACAGGGTTACCTATCTAAAACTGAATTAGGTGGTGCAACTTAACTACTTTCTTATGTTATTTTAATGACTGATAATGTAACACTTGATGATAAAAAACTAATAAGTAAATTTATGCCGACAGAAATAGACATTTTCCTCGCATAGGCTTGACCACAAACGTTCAACTTAGTATGTACTAAACGATTTCGCCGCTGGTGCTCTGACTCGTCCCCAGTCACCTCTTGTGAGAAAATGTAATCAACATAATTCGTAATTAATTATGTAACCAGCATAATAATTAGCCTGCAGAGCAGCCAAGATTTTTTCGCGCGAGCGCTCAGTGTATTCCACAGCCGTAAAAAGGTTCAGCCGCCGTCTTGAAATTTTAAACCAGTAGAAAACTGGAGAGGGAAAGTTCTACTAAGGGGGTGAATGATAGGCGAGACAAACGATAGAGGATGGGATGGGGCCTCCCTTTCCCCTCCCCCCATCGTCTAACACGGCGGTCGCAGGATGGTTGACGCTAACTCACCCCAATAAGACGCCTGCACTGCAGGCTAGGTGACTCTTTGATAAGGAACTTGCAAACCACGTTGGCAACGGCAACGTCGCTAAACAAAAGGTTTAAAGAGAACAAATAGCTGTGCACGTGCGTTATAAATCTTTGTACATTTCGTTGCCGTTCTCGGCCTTAGATACAGTTGATCACTGTTTACTTCTGCGTAGACTTCAAACTTCATTTGGAATTTCTGGAGCACCACTAAATTGGTTCACCTCGCATTTGATGGCCAGAAGACAACGTGTTTCTATTCCTGCCGCCCTCTCGGACAGTCTCTCTGTTGACTGTGGTGTTCCACAAGGATCGTGTCCCGGTCCCCTATTATATATCATCTACTCTTCAAAACTATTCCACATCATCAAACGACATCTTCCAGATGCTCACTGCTATGCGGATGATTAACAATTATATCTCTCCTTCAGGCCGGTTGAATTGTCAACCCAACAAGAGGCTATAAATGCCATATAAGACTGTATTCAGGATATACGATTATGGATGGAACATGACAAACTCCTCCTCAATGATGAAAAAACGGAATCTCTAATTATAGGAACCCGACAACAGTTATCTAATGTTAAAATTTCTTCGATTACCGAGGGCAACTCCGATATAGTGAGTTCGTCAGTTGTGAGGAATCTTAGAGTTTTTATTGATGACAAGATGTCGATGAACTCACACATAAACAAAATTTGTAAAGCATCATTCTATTATCTTCATAACATTAAGCGAATAAGAAAACATTTATCGCGTAATTCCACAGAGACCTTAATTCGTGTGTTCGTGTCAAGCCGATTAGATTACTGCAACAGCTTACTCTATGGATTGCCACAGGCTCAAATTGATAAGATACAAAGAGTTCAGAATGCAGCTGCAAGACTAATTTTCAAACAATCGAAGTCCAGCCACATCACACTAGTCTTATTTCAGCTTCACTGGCTTCCAATTTAGTATCGCATTGAATTCAAAATTCTGCTCCTTACCTTTAAAGCTATTCACGGCATGGCATCTGACTACATCTGTAAATTGATCAGTCGAAAATCATCAACTAGTTATTCGCTTAGATCCAGCCAAAGAATTATGCTTGAGATTCCTAGTGGCAAGATCCTCTCAACACTTGGAGGAAGAGCATTTTGTTGTACAGCTTCGAAACTCTGGAACAATCTGCTCTCTAAAATATCTATCCTGAACTCACTGTCAAGTTTTAAGTACCACCTCAAAACATATCTTTTTAAACAAGCTTTTAATTTGCAAGTCTCATATATTTTATTTCGTCAAATATTTATTGTTAATTTTGTAATTATTATTTTTATTCATTTATTTGTTTTCAATTTTCAACTGCTTCTAAATTTCATTTATCAGTTTCATCATTTTATCAAATTGTAAAGCGCATTTGATCATGTCCACCATGGAAAATGCGCTATAAAAGTTGCAATTATTATTATTTATTATTCTCTGCCAAACAACAACGTGAAATGACCCAGTTTTGCGTATTTTGGAGAACCTAGGCCTCGACGGCAAATATTTTGGATTTCCTTATGGAATTGATCGCTGGCATTACATGTTTATTTTGAACAGGTTTTAAGACGGATTTGCGCTCTGAACGGATTTAGTTACTTAATTACGAAATTGTAAAGTGAAATTGAAATCCATTTTTTGCTAGGCGTCGTCCCTGGTGTCGCCGTTAAGTTCCCTAATGATAGCAAGGGGCGGGGAAGGGATAGAGTTTTTTATTTTTGCACTTTTCGCATTATCCCTCAAATCTTAGAGACCACTGGACTGGAGTCATCCTTTCTTGTTCTCGTATACGCCTCTATCTTGCTTTCTATTTGAGTCTCCGTTAATAGGAAAAAAATTGAGAAAAGCTCTTACTGTCTATCTAACCGAACAAATATGAATACTGTTTTTAGGAGCCAAGGGAACCTTACCCGCGATAGAGGTTGTTTTTGTGCCGGACAAGCAGCCACAGGAGACAAGCCTGAGACCTTTGACTTCTCCGGGGGCTCGTTCAGGCATTCTGTCGAAAACGTCCTGGCCTAAACATTCCCCCATAGTTGCTGTTCAACCGCAGATTCGCGTAAAGAGAGAAGGTGATGGTGAAAAGACGAAAGGTAAGTAAAAATGATAATAAATGGAAACTGGCATGTGGTGGTACATTGTTAGCTACTTAGTGGACTATGGACTAAACGGTTGGTTTTATTTTCTCAATACTTAGGCCCCGTCCACATGTATCCGGACATTCTCGGAAGCGGACGGAGATTTTTTTCTCCGTTTGCACCTCCCGTTCACACGTGAACGGCGTTTTCGACCACAAATACGGGGGTTTTTGAAAACGTTCTCCCGACTGTAGATTTTTAAAAACGGAGATTTATCGCATTCGTGTGGACGATCGAAAACGAAGGTTTTCGAATACGATGACGTCAAAGCAGGGTCCAGTGATTTTCGAGGGCTTATGCTAATCAAAGGAAGCATGCGCTCGTAACCTGCGCATACTCAGTATGCGAAGTATAGCGTATTAGAATCGTTTTTGCGTTTACGTGTGGACGTGCAAATATGATTTTAAAACGGTCCGTGTGGACGCGGATTTTTTCAAATACGAGAAAAAAAATATCCGAATACGGGTGGACGGGGGCTTAATATCTTATAAATCTTATTCGTAGTTTTTGGTCCACCATGTGCCAAGATGGTTCGTAAAGAAGATCCTCTCGACATATTCGTTTTTGACTTGACGAGCTCTTCAGAAGAACAGAGTTGTGATGGCCAGAACAAGAACCTTACTTCATCAAAAGTAGCCTCTAAACATCCCGTGAAAACATATGGAACGAGATCAAAGAAATTCCAACAGATTAGCACAAAAACTTTCGCAGAATCAGGTAAAATAACAACTCAACAGAGAAAATCTAAGAAGAGTTTTACTGTACCAGAGGATACTTCCGATTTACACAAAAAAGTAATCTCCACTTCAAATCTTAAAGAAACAAGCGGAACAGATGAAAAGACTTGCAGCTACGGCAAGACTGCTCCGAGCACTAACACGCCCAATCGCCCGATCAGACCTAGCTTAGAAAATGGGATTCCAAGATCCAAGGTGGCACAAAATGTTTTTCAGGTAAAGTGTTATGGTATAGGATCCCATTTTACGATTACTTTGTTAGTATGCAAACTTTCTTTCAGCCTTAGTCTGATTCACTTGCTGGTTAACTTGGCTCACCGACTTGCTGATTCACTCGCTGGTTCATTGACTTGGTTCGCTCACTTGCGGGCCGGTTCACGTGAACCAAAAAGCGAGCCTGCAGTTTATCAAGTGAACCAAGTACCCTAGCCTATAGCCTTTCAGGGGGTGTGAGGGAAACGCGAAGGGGAACGAAGTGAGCGCAAAACTAAACGGAGAGCTCGACAACGAGGATGATCTGGGGAATAGCGTTCCTTCTAGCTCAAACCCTCGACTTGCCACAAGTCGACTTCATGAGTTTCAGGGTAGAATATTTAAGAGAGCAAAGCGATCTGTGAGGTTTTAAGACAAAGTACTTTTCTGAATGTATACTCAAGCCCTTTTTCCCTCCATAATTGTTCGCGCTAATCTGATTCTTTACGCAGCTCCCCAACTACTAATCAATAGTCCGTTTCAGGCTATTTTGGCTGGAGTAAAGCTTACTTACTTCGGCCTTAATTCGCTAAGAAATCTCTTGACATAACCATGCATGGTCGGATTGGTCTCGGGGGTACTCCCTATAATGGCCTATACGAAAAAAGGAGGCTCCGCCCGAAAGGGGTACCTTTTTCACGATTTAGGTATATAACAGGGTACGGAAATCGGGCATGTAGGTATTTAAAAGGGCCTTAAATTACAGAACTTCGAATAGACGCACTTATGGCTGTATCAGTTTATTTATTGAGCACTACATGAAAGAAATGGGGTACAGTGTTCTAAAGTAGGTATGTGAAAGGGGTACCTTTTTTCAATAAAAGGTATATAAAAGGGGTACCTTTAATTTTCTGCCAAAATGGTATATAAAAAGGTGAGGGGTTGGACCTCTGGGGCAGAGCTTCCCCGTATTAAACTTTGTTAAGTACCTGTCCCCCGGGATTGATCGGATTAAGAGGTTCTGAATATGTTCCTTATTGAATTAATACGGTTATACCTTCCCAGTTGCAGGGTGTAAGGCAGTAGTTTTCGACGTCTGAGGAAGAAGCAGATGTTTACCCCATCAAATTACTCTAACGTGCGCCTAACATTCCTAATAAAAATATTTATACTAACTGTTTATAGGCCACGATAGTTTAAATTTGTGTAATTTATATTATATTCGTTTTATATTGTACGTTTAGTTCCAGAAATCCAAGACCTATTTCAAACGAAATCGTGCCGCGGCAAAAAGAGCCCTGTCTTTCGATGCGTCGGTCTTTGATGGTAGGTATAATAAAGTGCCCCCTTTTTTGTCAATCTCCCAATTATTTCGAAGCATGCAGTCTTTGGCTCTTTTGAGAAAAAAATATTTTGAGAAATTTAACCTCGATTTTGTGGGCCGCCCCATGGTTTTTGAAACCATTTCTATTGTATTAGTATGGGATGAGGAAGGATAAAAAGTGCCCTTTCTCGAACGATACTGCTCGCATAACACATCAGTGCATAGGGACTGACAGCTCGAAGTTACTGCGTCTTTCAATAACATGCGGACTTTAATATTCAAAAATGCG